>RPOG01000341.1:392172-430697 GCA_008086565.1 Thalassoma bifasciatum
ACCTCCTTCGAGCCGGATTTGAACCAGCGACCTAAGGATGTCTTAGTTAATCACTCTACAGTCCTCCGCTCTACCAACTGAGCTATCGAAGGGTTGAATGCTATTTAAATTTCCAACATTACTTAATTTAACTTGAATGACACATCTGGTAATTCAAGTTTGTGTCATTATTTGTCCACTAGGCACAATGTGATATCAAAAACAGTCAGACCACTCCAGCTACACGTACCAATTTTTAATTGTTATAACTTTTATTATAATAAGACTGTAAAGCATTTTACCCCACACTCCTCCACTCTACCAACTGAGTTATTGAAGGGGTAAAAAAATTCTGTAACATCAAAATCCTGTTTTCACAACACTTAACATGAAAGATGGCTGGGTTGAGACCTTTACATTTCCACCTCCTGGAAAGAAAATGAGTAAAAACCCCATGAAAGGCCAGAAAAAACTTTTCAACAAGGTACTTGACACGATCAATTAGACTGAATAAGACCACAATCCACTGTAAATTTTCACGATCACTCACTAGCAGAAATGCTTGGGCTGATGCCAAATGTCCATCTCAGGTTGTAGTTTCTAAGGCAAAAGCCACCTCCTTCGAGCTGGATTTGAACCAGCGACCTAAGGATTTCTTATGTTATCACACTACAGTCCTCCGCTCTACCAACTGAGCTATCGAAGGGGCATATACTCACACGCTTGTCCACCAGCCTCAAGGTAGTGTCAAAAACAGTCAGACCTCTCCCGCTATAGGTACCAATTTTTAATTGTTATAACTTTTATCCACTGAGGACAAAAAAAATTTACTCTATTGGGACACAAGAACAGAAAGACACCAGTTTTTTTTTCTGCTGAGGGTGTTCATTTGTTAATTCTTAAGAAGTCATAACTAAGGCCTGATTCAAACCTTTGTATTAAAAATAATAAGTTATGATAAGACTATAGAGAAATTGTAAACCACACTCCTCCACTCTACCAACTGAGCTATTGAAGGAGCTAAATAAATTCTGTATCATGAAAATCCTGTTTTTCGCAATAATTTACACGAAAGATTCTTTTTTAAAATTCCATTTTGTACATGGCTGGCTGGAGACCTCTACATTTACACCTCTTGTAAAGAAAATGAGTGAAACCCCATGGAAGACCAGAAAAACTTTGTCACAAGGCACGTGATGGGATTAGTGAGACTCACCACTTTGAATTTTCATGATCAGTTGCTAGCAGTACAGCATGGGCTGATGCTTTTTGTCCTTGTCAGGTTGTNGGATTTCTTATGTTATCACACTACAGTCCTCCGCTCTACCAACTGAGCTATCGAAGGGATGAATGCTGAGGATTTACCATAAAGATCCAACATTTTCTAATTTAACTTGAATGACAAAATTAGTAATTCAAGTTTGTGTCATTGTTTGTCCACCAGGCACAACATGATGTCAAAAACAGTCAGACCTCTCCTGCTACACCTACCAATTTTTAATTGTTATAACTTTTATCCACTGAGGACAAAAAAA
This sequence comes from Thalassoma bifasciatum, assembly GCA_008086565.1. Taxonomy (NCBI): domain Eukaryota; kingdom Metazoa; phylum Chordata; class Actinopteri; order Labriformes; family Labridae; genus Thalassoma; species Thalassoma bifasciatum. The sequence continues at coordinate 393,687 of RPOG01000341.1, forward strand.
TAATTACTCTGATGGGACACAAGAACAGAAAGACACCAGTTTTTCTCTGCTGAGGGTGGTCATTTGCTAATTCTTAAGGAGTCATAACTAAGGCCTGATTCAAACCTTTGTATTGAAAAATAAGAAGTAATGATAAGACTGTAAAATATTTGTACTCCACACTCCTCCACTCTACCAACTGACCTATTTAAGGAGCTGAATAAATTCTGTATCCTGAAAATCCTGTTTTTCACAATAATTCACAAGAAAGATGGCTGTGTTAAGACCTTTACATTTACACCTCTTGTAAAGAAAATGAGTGAGAACCCATTGAAGGCAAGAAAAACTTTTAATCAAGGCACCAAACTGGATCAATTAGACCCCAATCCACTATGAATTTTCATGATCACTTGCTCGCAGAAATTGTTGGGCGAATGCTTTTTGTCCATCTCAGGTTGTATTTCCTGAGGCAAAAGCCACCTCCTTCGAGCCGGATTTGAACCAGCGACCTAAGGATGTCTTAGTTAATCACTCTACAGTCCTCCGCTCTACCAACTGAGCTATCGAAGGGATGAATGCCGATATATTACCATAAAAATCCAACATTTCTTAATTTAACTTGAATGACACATCTAGTTATTCAAGTTTGTGCTATTATTTGTCCACTAGGTGCAACGTGATGTCAAAAACAGTCAGACCTCTCCTGCTACACGAACCAATTTTTAATTGCTATAACTTTTATCCACTGAGGCCAAAAAAATAATTACTCTGATGGGACACAAGAACAGAAACACGCCAGTTCTTTTTTCTGCTGAGGGTGTTCATTTGCTAATTCTTAAGGAGTCATAACTAAGGCCTGATTCAAACCTTTGTATTGAAAAAAATAAATAATAATAAGGCTGTAGAGTAATTGTACTCCACACTCCTCCACTCTACCAACTGAGCTATTGAAGGAGCTAAATAAATTCTGTATCATGAAAATCCTGTTTTTCGCAATAATTTACACGAAAGATTCTTTTTTAAAATTCCATTTTGTACATGGCTGGCTGGAGACCTCTACATTTACACCTCTTGTAAAGAAAATGAGTGAAACCCCATGGAAGACCAGAAAAACTTTGTCACAAGGCACGTGATGGGATTAGTGAGACTCACCACTTTGAATTTTCATGATCAGTTGCTAGCAGTACAGCATGGGCTGATGCTTTTTGTCCTTGTCAGGTTGTATTTCCTGAGGCAAAAGCCACCTCCTTCGAGCCGGATTTGAACCAGCGACCTAAGGATTTCTTATGTTATCACACTACAGNCCACACTCCTCCACTCTACCAACTGAGCTATTGAAGGAGCTAAATAAATTCTGTATCATGAAAATCCTGTTTTTCGCAATAATTTACACGAAAGATTCTTTTTTAAAATTCCATTTTGTACATGGCTGGCTGGAGACCTCTACATTTACACCTCTTGTAAAGAAAATGAGTCTTTGGGGTACCTTCTGGTCTTTTTGAAACAGTGTTCCGTGCACTACCCTAATCACTCTGAGTGGTGAAACTTAAAAGTACTAGTCAACGATCGTCATGTCGTACCCGACTACGAAAAACAGGAACAGTCCAACATAAAGGACTCCGTTTTCGGTGGAGGAAGCTCGGCCTAAACTTGGTCGCTGGATTCCTAAAGAATTGTTATCACACTACAGTCCTCCGCTCTACCAACTGAGCTATCAAAGGGGCATATACTGACAATGTTTGTCCACTCACCGCAACGTAGTGTCAAAAACAGTCAGACCTCTCCAGCTACACAAACCAATTTTAAATTGTTATAACTTTTATCCACTGAGGCCAAAAAATACCCGACTCTGATTGGACAGAAGAACAGAAAGACACCAGTTTTTCCTCTGCCATGGTGTTCATTTGTAAATGCTTAAGGAATCATAACCAAGGCCTAACTCAAACCTTTGTATTAAAAATAATAAGTAATAATAAGACTGTAGAGTATTTTTACTCCACACTCCTCCACTCTACCAACTGAGCTATTGAAGGGACAAAATATATTCTGTAACATAACAATCCTGTTTTCACAATAATTCACATGAAAGTTTTTTTTATTTTAAATTCCAATTTGTTCATGGCTGGGTTGAGACCTTTACATTTACACCTCTTGTAAAGAAAAACACTAAAAACCCCATGATAGGCCAGAAAAACTTTTCAACAAGGTACTTGACACAATCAATTAGACTGAATAAGACCACCACTATGAATTTTGATGATCACTCACTAGCAGAAATGCTTGGGCTGATGCCAAATGTCCATCTCAGGTTGTAGTTTCTAAGGCAAAAGCCACCTCCTTCGAGCCGGATTTGAACCAGCGACCTAAGGATTTCTTATGTTATCACACTACAGTCCTCCGCTCTACCAACTGAGCTATCGAAGGGATGAATGCTGAGGATTTACCATAAAGATCCAACATTTTCTAATTTAACAACTTACTGTTTTAATCATTAAGTTCAAACACAGTAACAAACAGGTGGTCCGTGTTGTACTACAGTTTTTGTCAGTCTGGAGAGGACGATGTGGATGGTTAAAAATTAACAATATTGAAAATAGGTGACTCCTGTTTTTTTATTAATGAGACTACCCTGTGTTCTTGTCTTTCTGTGGTCAAAAAGAGACGACTCCCACCTCATTTGCTAATTCTTAAGGAGTCATAACTAAGGCCTGATTCAAACCTTCAATAGCTCCAACTGAGCTATTGAAGGAGCTAAATAAATTCTGTATCATGAAAATCCTGTTTTTCACAATAATTTACACGAAAGATGGCTGTGTTGAGACCTTCACATTTACACCATTTGTTAAGAAAAACACTAAAAACCCAATTATAGGCCAGAAAAACTTTTGAATAAGGTACTTTACAGGATCAATTAGACTGAATAAGACCACAATCCACTGTAAATTTTCATGATCACTCACTAGCAGAAATGCTTGGGCTGATGCCAAATGTCCATCTCAGGTTGTAGTTTCTAAGGCAAAAGCCACCTCCTTCGAGCCGGATTTGAACCAGCGACCTAAGGATGTCTTAGTTAATCACTCTACAGTCCTCCGCTCTACCAACTGAGCTATCGAAGGGGCATATACTGACAATGTTTGTCCACTAACCGCAACGTGGTGTCAAAAACAGTCAGACCTCTCCCGCTATAGGTACCAATTTTTAATTGTTATAACATTTATCCACTGAGGACAAAAAAAAATTACTCCTAATGGGACACAAGAGCAGAAAGACACCAGTTTTTCTGCTGAGGGTGTTCATTTGTTAATTCTTCAGGTCAGTATTGATTCCGGACTAAGTTTGGAAACATAACTTTTTATTCTTCATTACTATTCTGTCATCTCATTAACATGAGGTGTGAGGAAGTGAGATGGTTGACTCGATAACTTCCTCGATTTATTTAAGACATAGTACTTTTAGGACAAAAAGTGTTATTAAATGTGCTTTCTAAGAAAAAATTTTAAGGTAAAACATGTTGGCTGGCTGGAGACCTCTACATTTACACCTCTTGTAAAGAAAATGAGTGAAACCCCATGGAAGACCAGAAAAACTTTGTCACAAGGCACGTGATGGGATTAGTGAGACTCACCACTTTGAATTTTCATGATCAGTTGCTAGCAGTACAGCATGGGCTGATGCTTTTTGTCCTTGTCAGGTTGTATTTCCTGAGGCAAAAGCCACCTCCTTCGAGCCGGATTTGAACCAGCGACCTAAGGATTTTTTATGTTATCACACTACAGTCCTCCGCTCTACCAACTGAGCTATCGAAGGGATGAGTATCAACAAATACCCTAAAAACCCAACATTTCTGAATTTAACTTGAATGACAAAATTAGTAATTCAGGTTTGTGTTATCATTTGTCCACCAGGCACAACATGATGTCAAAAACAGTCAGACCTCTCCTGCTACACCTACCAATTTTTAATTGTTATAACTTTTATCCACTGAGGACAAAAAAATTTACTCTGATGGGACACAAGAACAGAAAGACACCAGTTTTTCTCTGCTGAGGGTGCTCATTTGCTAATTCTTAAGGAGTCATAACTAAGGCCTGATTCAAACCTTTGTATTGTAAAATAAGAAGTAATAATAAGGCTGTAGAGTATTTTTACTTCACAGTCCTCCACTCTACCAACTGAGCTATTTAAGGGGCAAAATAAATTATGTTTCATGAAAATCCTGTTTTTCAAAATACTTTACATGCAAGATAATTTTTTAAATTCCAGTTTGTATATGGCTGTGTTGAGACCTTTACATTTTCACCTCTTGTAAAGAAAAACACTAAAAACCCCATGATAGGCCAGAAAAACTTTTCAACAAGGTACTTGACACAATCAATTAGACTGAATAAGACCACCACTATGAATTTTGATGATCACTCACTAGCAGTTATGCTTGGGCTGATGCTTTTTGACCATCTCAGGTTGTATTTCCTGAGGCAAAAGCCACCTCCTTCGAGCCGGATTTGAACCAGCGACCTAAGGATGTCTTAGTTAATCACTCTACAGTCCTCCGCTCTACCAACTGAGCTATCGAAGGGGCATATGACACAGAGTACCCCTAGGGTTAGAATACTTACAATTAGTTTACTTTAAAAGATATTTGGTTATTCAAAATTGAGTCATGAGCAGGTCTTTTCACTCTACAATGATACAAAAATAGGGTAGATCTCCTTCGTTATTCAAAATTGTCCAAAAAAGAATTGATTGAATTACCAATTGCTTCTGGCGGTGATTCAATGAGGTTTCATTGAGCCTTTGACTAAGGAGAGAATACGTGATCCTTTTAAATTTTCCATATTATTAAGTATGGTTGTTTTCTTTTACAACAATTTATGTTTCCTTCGATGGTATATACGTCTATCAACGTTGTGTCCGTTTCATTGACTAAAATTGTCATCAGGATGACGACCAGACCGTTTATCAGTCAACATCAAATCATGAAAACCTCAGGTACATATCCCTGGATGCACCTCTGGACTTGCCTGTGTTGGATAAACTTTAAAATTGGAAAAAAGTGATGTCAAATGAATCATTCACACTAAAACAGACTTGGATTGAAGTCTTTATTATAAATCATTTACATAACAAAGAAAGACCTAAGTCATTGCCTTGTCCATCCATCCATTCATCCATAAACCATTTTAGAGGAGGGGTTAATGAATCATCTGGTCTGAAATGCTTGTCTTGACCAGAGGGAGAGTTTATTTTATTAATCACATTTTAGTGAACTGGAGGACGTTGGCATGGGGTTAATCATGAACCCATCGTTGGGAATTTCTTTGTCAAGCCACAGATGCACGCACACAAACACACATACACACAGAGAATATCATCAGCCTTCAAGTATGAGTGTATGACTGCAGTGCTGCTTTTAGCTCTGGATTTGAGCATCTGACGGCAAAAAGAAAAAGCATTAGAGACAGCAGACAGATCATAAAGCAGCAAAGAGGAGACGAGAAAATGTGCACATTAGACAAGACAAGATTTCCTCTTCATCTTCAAGTTGTTGAACTCTTTATTCATGTGAGACTGCTTGTGTCCTGTTATGGGTTTTGCTCCAGTCTGCAGGAGTTAAACCACCAGCAGATTTGACCCTTTTCCACAGTATCTGTCCTGTTAAAGGTCTTCCATTGTGAGGTTTGATGGAGGCTTTAATGGGCCTGATGCTGACTTCACATGGTGTTGGATACACATTAAGAGATGAAGCAGATTTTAAGTGATGAGGTCTGAGAAGTCTGGAATATGTTTTTTGGTCTTTCCCTGTCCTTATACTAAGTTTTCACGTAATACTTTTTTTTATTTCTTTAAATAAAAACGCTTTATAAATCATCTACAAACCTACAATTTCTAGAAATTACAGTTTGTTTAACCCAAAAGGTTAAAGCAACAGCTGACATTGGCAGTAGAAAACTCAGGGATAGAGAGAGAAAACACCTCTGCATCCAGCAGTGACAAAAGGATTGGTAGAAAAAAACATCTATACAACAGCAAACTGATTTTTTTAAGTTTAGCCAAAACAATAGAAGGGTCCTTTTTGTGTGACAGTTTGTTTGTTCCCACAGGGTCCAATCACGGCTCGAGAAGAGAGCGGACACTCAGAAAGGCCGTCTCAGATTGGGTCAGTGAGCATGCGTGTGTATGTGTGTGTGAGTGTGGATATATTTTGTGTGTGTGTTAATTTTCAGTGTCTCTAATGTTATCATGCTCGTGTCAGAAGATCCTGAGCCCACGTCTTGATGGCCGAGGTCGTGTGTTGGAGCAGCTGCCACGTGGAGTTGGTGAAGGCCACAGCGTGCTCCTGCAGACACGATACTGACACCTCGCCACTGTAGAGAGAAAACAGACAGCATGGTTGGTGAGTTTTATGTTAATGATTTGGCCCCTAGAATAGTCATGGAGTGTATGGCTGGGCAATAAATCCTAAATTCTATTAAATCTGAATGTGATCTGCTACACTTTTCTGATTTCAGACATATTTCTTTAACCTAAAATGTAGAAAAAATGCCAAAAGGTCACAAAATTAGCCAGAAAATTGACAGAAGACTTGAAAAGTACCCTAAGGGTGACAAAAATGGTACAGAAAAGTGACAGAAAACAGTGAAAAGGGACTTAAAGGACCAAAGGCAACATGAAAATAGGAAGTAAGTTGATATAAAAATTAGAAATTACTCAGGTTGTAGCCAAAAATGGTCCAAAAGGGGCATAAAAGGAGTGAAAAGTTATTAAAACAGACAAAAGCAAAACAAAACTTGCAAAAAAAGTTAGGAAAAATAACTAATAATAATCAGATGGTAGGAAAGAGTGGTCCAAAAGCAGCAAAAAGTGTGTAAGAGTGATTAAAATAGACTAAAAGAAACTAAATTTGGAAAGTAAATTGGGAGTAAACTTGAAAAGTAGTCAAAAAATGTGACAAAAATCAGTGAAAGAAGCAAAAAACAGTCCAGAAGTGTACTGGAAGGAAACCAAAATGGGCCAAAAGCAGTCACATATACCAAGAAAAATTTCATGGGTTGTTGATGTGCTGTAATTAATGTCAATGTTCGCTTAAAGATGCTTCAAAGTACTGACTTGCAGGAGTCCTGTAGGTTGGTCCATGCTCTTTGTAGCAGCTCAGAGATGTATGACAGTGCTGGTAGGATGTAGTTGTGATGGAGGAGGAGAAGGAGCTCCTTTATATATGCCAGGAACTGGAACACACTGTCAGGGGTGTTTTTGTTTATCTGGACAGAAAAGGAAAGAAAAAAGACTTAAGTGTAATAAAAGGTTACGTGAAGATTACTGAACAGCACAATGTGTGTTTCATTTGTTAATATCAAGCCTTACCCATTCTATTGTTTGTGGCGTCTTTTCTTTGACCCAGAGAATAAACTGAGAGGTGTTTTCAGAGATGAAGGTGGCTGCTGTTTTTGCCTTTTCTAACCCTTGTTCCATTAGTGGACCCAAAACCCGCACACATTCAGAGTAATAATAAGGTGTATTCGTCTCCAACCAGCTACAAAGAGAAACACAAAAACAGTTTCAAAAGACTGAAAGGAAATAAACACCCTGAAATTCACCCGATCGTGTTAGGAGGTAAACAGAAACTTTAGAGTTCATACCTGAAGCCCTGTTTGGAGTACACTGTTATTTTTCCCCACGCTTGCTGTGATACTGCTGTGACCCCTGAGTTACGCAGATGCCTGGCTGTAGTGGAATCTAAAAACACATCATACAAAATGTCAGGATTAAAAATAAAAAAGTTCACAGAAACCAGCTCACAAGTGGTAAAGAAAAGCTGCAGAATGTGATGAGAAAACAGGACTGTGACTAACCTGCAAAGGAGCCATGGGATCTGATGTCATGAGCGATGAAACCAGCAGCGAACACGAGCAGGACCATGAGCAGTTTGGACCAGGGTAAACCGTGACCTCGCATCTTTACCTGCAGATTCTGAAGACAGAGAAGCAAACACTGAGCCAAAGCTTTACTAAAATGACCTGTATTTTGTGTTTTAAAATGTATATTTCAGTGGTGCCTTTTTGAGAAAGTTATGGTTTCTCATGTGACAAAATCCATTGTTTTTTACATAGAATTTCCAACATCTCACAGTTTTCTTGTGCACAGTACCGTCCGTCTGTCTGTCTCACCTGGCACAGATTATTGCACTCCTGAAGTTCCTGAGATTCGATGGTGTCCCTCATCTCCTCGTTGGTCACTCTGAAAGACTGGATTGTTTCTTCCAGGTTCTTCCGGAGCTGAAAAAATACAAGACGACGATCAAAAAATCGGCATAAATGAGACTTAAAGCACTTCTAGATGGATCAGAGTTGAATGAACCTGTATTGAGAGAACCCAAATCAAACAAAGAATACAGTCGAAGCAGGAGTCTTACCTTTGGTGGCAGGATATTCCAGGATTTTAATAAATGCTTCAACAGCAGACTGAAGAAAAAAGGACAGGAATGGACAGTCAGCTCTTTCCGTACTTACTTCTGATCAAATTTAAAGGTGCAGGAACAGACTTGCTCATTTAAAATTTGACAGTTTAACAGAAAAAGGAGGAATGTGCAGCTCACCTGGACTGCGGCAAATGTTTAGTATAGAGCTGCCTCCACACTCCAAGACTCTGCACATCCACGCACAAACACTCCGTCATACTGCTGAGCAACTGCAAAAAACAAAGGGAGGGAGGGAGAGAGAGAGAGAGAGAGAGAGAGAAAGAAAGCGAAAGGTGACACTTGATTTTCTTTTCACTGGCAACTTATGAAAAAAACACAACCCAGTTTACACTACAAAAACAAAAATCTAAAGTGAGGGTTTTAGATTATTATTCTAATACTAACATCTCTACAGACTTAACATGAGCCACGTTTGCCTAAAAAGTCCAGGAAAAAATGTCTTAACACAGGTACTCTAAGAAGAAAATCAGGCACAAGTAGCTTGGTGTAGCTGAAAAAAATCTGCCAGTGGGGTCAGAACATTTTACTGGTTCAGTTTCTCAAATAAAGATATTCTGATTTTAAGAAAGTTGAGGCAAGTTTTTCTCACTTCATTTGCAGAGCCTTTTACTCACTTGAAGCAATTCAGACATTATTTAGGTCTCTTAGTGGAAACATTTTTCTGGATTTTTCTGGCTCATATTGAGTCTGTTAAGATGGTTTGTTCATTGGATAAAAAGCATGAATGCTTTCAATTATGTTTCTGTTCCTTTTGGTTTACAATGGTGCATTTAAGGGGAGCCACATTATTGGCTCACAGAAATATTGATCAGTGATAATTTATCTACTGGATAGTTTACCTTTTCATTTTTCACAGTGAGGTCATAAAAATACTGAACAAAAGGTTTCCTGTCAATAGTCTTTGCTGATGTTGAGAGTGTGTACAAATTCAACCACACATGCACTAAGGTGTGTGTACATGCATGTACCTCTCTCTTCATGTCACCCGGACAGTGAGGTGTGGCTCTGGACAGAAATGATGGCAGGTATGTGTGTAATGTGCTCTCAGGTTTGGCTCCAAACGCCAGGGCCTTCAGTCGAGGGTACAGACGCCTCAGCTGCTCCTGAAGACTGGAAACAAACAAAAAGAGCTTTAATGCTTTCAGACATGGAGGGAAGTCGATTTGATGGAAATCTAGACTTTCTTTGTTTTTTTCCACTTGTGCAAATGTAGATTATCTCGTTTTGTGAAGTAACAACATCTTAACAAGTATGAGAGATATATTAACACAAATTTTATAACAAGATAAAATTCAGATACAAATCAAACTTGGATTAATCTCCATTACCTCCTGAGTTTTGCATAATGCAAATGCACAAAGAAAACATCACCTGTTGTTTGAACTGAGTCACATTTACCTTGATGACAGAGCGTTCTTAGGCATGAAGGCAAAGTCCAGCAAAGGAAAAAACTCTTTAGGGCCCATGATGCCGAATCCTTTTGTCAGGTTTGCATGAAGCCTGGACGAACAGGAAATAAACACATCAGTGCAGAAGACTTTGTTTAGCCAAACAGACATTAATAAAAGTAAAGATGTCACTTTGGAGAACTGACATGCAGCTTAAATGAAATCAATGCCCAATATTTAGATTCTCAGTTTAAGTTTCAGTCACTTTCGAGCTGAAAAATCAAATATTTGCTTGTTCAAACTTATTCAATGTAAGGATTTGCTGTTTTTCATTTACATCTTTGTTTGTATGTGACAATGAGTGTTTTGTAAATATATTTGATAGAATTAGATTAACAGATACATTTTCCCTATTAGACTTACAGAAGAAGTCTTTCCAGATATGCAATGGCATATGAAGACAAGGATTTCACTCCCAGTACAGGAAGCATGATTCCCAGCCACACTGAAACAAACAAACAAATAAAGAGGTTTATTCACATCATCGGTTCTTTTAGTTCTGGACTTTACAGCTTTCCATTTTTAAACAGCCCAGAGCCACAGCTGCAGAAAACGTGACCTGTTCTTACATGCTTCAATTATTGAAGAGATACAGTGGAGCAAAATTAGAAAAGAGTGGAGGAAGACTGAAACAGCATCAAGTATGGAAGAGCTGTGGGCGCATAACGTCTGTGTTGATGAAAGAAGAGAAATCTGATGTTAAATGTACTTTTCTTCCTAAATCCACTGTTTTCAGACCAAGATATACATTTGAAGTTGAGGGGTGAACAGGAAACACTTGATTGTGTTGTAAATTCTCAATAACAAAATCCTAATCCATGTTTCTGCTCACATTTAACAGAGGCTTTATTCAGAGCAACTTCAACACAACAAGCAGGATATTTTTAAACTACCACAGTTCAATTCTTAATTCTATAAACTGTCATAAAATGGGAAGAAACAAAGCTTTTCTTGCTTTTGATGCTCAATAGTCTTGTTTTGTTGATAAAGGTTGTTATGCAATCTTCCAAGAGTATTTGTTCCCCCTGCCCACGTACTGACACCCACCTCAAAGCCTCACTGAAAACCTAGCAACAACCTGGAACAGCAGCTGACTTTGTGAAAGTGGCATGTGTTTCAGCTCACAGATGGCTGACAGTGGAAGTGTTACTGCACTAATGTGAACTTCTGCTTTAATTAACACTACCCATGGAGTCTTGTCTGTGCATATTGTTAGAAAGGCAGGAGGAAATGGGCACTGAGACAGATTAGGAGGAATACAAAGTGATAAGTTTTGGCATAGTCTAAGGAGTGTATTGTGCGCTGGTTGTGTAAGAATGTGAGTGAAGTATTTGTGCAATGATTTGACCGTCTCTTACCCCGTAGTCCTTGGCTGAGGTCATAAAATCCAGCCTGGCCAAGCGCCCACATGATGGTCAAACACTTCACTGGTCGATTCTGAACTGACCGCAGCAACTCCAAATACTGAAGGGGCAGAGAGAGAGGACTGTTTCAACACATCATTTCAAGAATTATTGCTTAAGACAAATCGACAGGTCAACTGAACAGAAAAAAAAAAAAGACGGATGATTTAGAGCCGACAGAAGCAGAGAGGCATCTTGTTTGTGTGACTCAAGGGCATGCTCACTCACCTCTGGCAGGTTTTGGGTTGCTATTCTTGGTTTGTCCTGTAGGATTGCCTGAATGCAAACTCTGTAGCCATGCAGTGGTTCTCCTAAAAACAGAGAACAAAGACTCGGTTTGTCGACTTTTGTTACAGTTATGATAAAAATCCTGTCGCCCGTCACATTTGATTAAACGGTCTTAAAAAAGATTAACATGTTAACAATCCAAGCTTTGGTTTAACATGAGTTTAACCAACCTGTATAAATAGAATCCCAAGTCAGATACAAAGATAACACACTGATCCTGAGGGAATTTTAATTTATTTGTTTTATATTCATCTGTTCTTCACTTTGAGCGATCAAGGTGATGAACTGATTTATGGATTTATGGATTTATGGACCTCCGCTCGTTTTCTTCTCTCTACTCTCACTTTTTGGCTGTAGTTCATGCTCTTCTTTCCTCCAAGTGCAGATGTATTTTGTAGTGACACATCACCAAAATTACTTCAGAGGTGATGACCCTTCTTTGTACATAGTTAGCTACAAGTTTCCCTTTTTACCCACATTAACACAAACTAAAGTTTCATAATAAGTTTTTAAAATACATGATTTCAGTATAATTCACTACAAGTGGAAATAATCATTGGGTGCGAAAGGTTTGGAGTCTATGGTTAAAAAAAAAAATCAAAATCGTAATAATGCTGGAAAGAAAAACTTTCTTATGATTGAAGAATTGCAAAATGTTTTTGTCAGAGGTTTTAATTTCATGAAAAAAATGCTACTTCAATTTTAAAGAGGCTCTGGGGACAATTCTGGAAAAGCAGTGTTTTTCTGGGATACAGACTGCACTTCTTATGGGCATCATCACTGACTGTAGTGAAGACATGACTCTCATCAAGGTGTGTCTTTGTTTTAATGCGAATGAAAAGAAAGCAGATGTTCTTTTTTTTTTTAACAAACCTTTCTTTGTTCAGGATGACTTTTTGCCCTGTACCAAATCCAACTTCACTAATCAAGCAAACTAGACCTGACTCATCATTTTATTGACAAACACAGATCACTGCTTTATAACTGCTGAATGTGGGTTGAAATGAACATAATCACAAACACCTTTAGCCTGTGTTTTAGCCTTTAGCTCATACTCCATCATCGTAATGTATGATTTTTTTCTGCTCTTTTGTTCTTTTTCTATTTGCAAGTTTCGCTCCAGTGTCCACTATTACCACAAATCCAAGAAATTATTTTCAGTGGAGAAAAAAACAGATCTTGCTCTTCACTCTTAAATTTTGTCAGCTGGCATGGTGTCTCATTTTAAAATGTAGGTTACAATCCAGCATAGATCACTCAGAAAGTCCTCAACGGGACTTTAATTTGCACACTGATAATATTTGAATTAATTATCAAGCCCTTGAAATAACAGGTGAGTCAGAGGGGAAATGCTTACAATAGCAGTAAAGAAAGAAGATGTGACAAAAATGAGGGCTAAAACAATTCCAAAGAGTAGCCTGAGTAGCATTTTTTTTTTATTACTAAATCTAAAGCATTCTCATTTAAAGAAATAACTGATGACTGAGGCTGCAGTGTGAGTCACTTCATACTTGTTACTGCTTTACAGCAGAATGCGTCCACACCTACCTGACTGTTTGTCCAGCTCCCTGAGCATAGTATAAACACAGTGGTCAAAGAAATCTGGCAGGATGTCACTGCAACGTCCGATCAAGCCTTTGATTACGCCCTTCAGCTCTTTCCCTGTAAGGCAGTATGGGTAATCTGGGGACAACGAGACAGTGTTAAAAAGAGAATATTACATCAACTCAATTTTTGATGATCAGGTTTTACAGGGAAGCTATATTCTCTTTCGAATGATTCAATATTAAAGATGCTTTATGAATGCCTCAAGTCACTTAAACTCTAAAATTTAATTTGAAGTACATCTAAATATGGAAAACATTTGTTTTCTTATTTCATGTGACCTACCGTGAGTGTAGCTGCTAAGAGTGGGCTCAGTTTCTGGTGCAGTCAGACTGAGGTTGAGGTACCCTGCCAGATCTTTGACCCACACTGATGGGTTTTCTGGAAACAGGGTCTGACTTCGAGCCAACTGCTGCTTCAGGTCTGCAACATCCAGCTAAAAAGAGAACAAGATGGTGAAAAACATGGAGTTAATACACTCAGAAACAACAGGTCTATTATGGAGAGATGAGAGTGCGGTACAGCATGTGATAGCTGATTATACCGATGCCTCAGGGCAGTATTGAATGACGTTATCTATGGCTGTGGGAAGTGTCACAGAAACTGTTACATTTATTTTTGCATCACAAGTCGCTGAAAAAGATCAGCCTAATTCTTACACCACAAATCAGGATGATATAATCTCAGTTCTCATCTTCAGTGTTGGCAAAAAGAAACGCCGTAGCACTCATCACGCCCCATAAATGTTCGTCTCTTCATTTAAACAATAGCAGATAAAAAGTTCAGCTTCCTATAAACTGCAGACCAGAGCTTTGAGAGGATTCAAACATTTCAGCTTCCTATTTGGGAGTTTTAAAAGGGTTTGATACGCAAGTTATGAACATTACTTACAGCTTTGAAGGCTTCCTCAAGGGTCCTGTGTGTTGAGGAGGAGGCTGTATTGCTGGAGTGTTTCTTGGTTGATTTATTCGATGATGGCTTCTTACTTTCCGGCTCTGCTGGTGGTGGAACCTGCTCCTTGTTCTGTTTCTTCCCCATCTTCTCAAAGCCGTCGTACAGAGTCTCTGACATCTTTAGGGGTGCTGCAGGGAACAAGATTAGTTTTGGTTAATCCCGCTGCTGCGCTCCGATACCAGTCTGAACTTTGGTTGCCACGTCTCAAACTTCTTTGGACTTCTTCAACACTTTCTCTTCTTCAAAATCATGTTAATCCATGAAATCGAGACATTCCCCTCCCCGGCTGCTCCCTCCCCTCTCACTCAGAGCTTACACCCTGCTTCTGTGACTTGCGTAACACTTTTTTTTTTCCCCAGACATATTTATGAAAAAACTTTTTACAATTCACAAAGGGACAGAGTTAAGCACCAGCAGAATTTCAAGTATTCTCTCGTGTGTTTGTTGAGACCTTATCTGTAAACAAACTGAGTCCACAGCAGCTCAGTTTGTATTAAAGCTTGACCTGTTCTGGAGGCAAAGCCAGCAAACAGGGTTTTTCCAAGCAGAATGGGAAATCAGCAACAACAAAGAACCACACGCTGGACAAATAAAAAAAATTGCTGTTAGTTTTGATTCCAGAATTTTAAATCCAAAGTGAGATGATTTCCATGGGAGTTGCACCACAAGAAACTATTTTTAAATTATTGCATTGACTTCTCAGGGGAAAAAAAAATCAGTATCAGTTTGCACAATTCAGATTTTGCGTTTCACCTTGAACCCCCTGAATTGTGCAAACTAATTGAAAGTTGAATTTTTCAGGTTAAGAAAACAATTAAATTAAATTCAGTTCCAGATCATGCTTTTTAACTTTTTAAATTCAATATAATAACTGAAATTCAGTTTCTTGTGGCACAAATCTTAGCCCACAGATGTCATGAATTTCATGTCATGTGAATAAATCTTAGTTAAAGAAAAACAAAACTAAAACTTGTCAGTCCATCCAAGTTGCTGGTCTTCATTACTGTCTGTGGCCCTCAGTTTCTGTAGTCTCTAAAACGAAAGACCAAAAATAAAGTTCCTCCTTTTAGTTGTGCAACTTCCGTGGAAAGCTGGTGAGATAATCTTAGTCTCACTGCTGCAGAATGTAGCACATTTCTTTGATACATAGAGAGTAACCAAGGTCAGTGTTATGAGGAAACATTAAAACCAAAGCAACATTGAGGTGTTAAAATGATTTCACAATAAAAAAAGTGCTCTGTGTGGTTGGATCTCTGGTCCTACAGTAAAGATATTCACAGTATTTAGCTCATAGTCCACCGAAGAAGCCCAGCCAGGCCCACCCTCCAGCCTGAGTCTGCACTGACAGAGGTCACCAGTTGTTGGCTGATCATTCAGCTGTACATGTTGCTGACAAACCTAAAGCTATATCTGGTATGTGAGGGTGTGTGTCGGCACAATGTGGGGCTATGACGCAAAGAAAGGGAGGTGTTTCATCGCAGCAGCAGCAGCAGCAGGGCTGACTGTATATCTGAAACTCCCCTGATCAAAGCTGAAACTTGAAGTCAGCTCAACAGGAGGAGGAGGAGATTCTGTGTCTTTGGCTTCACTGAAGCTAACACTCATCCCTGGGATCGTCTCGTCTTAGAAAGCATAACGGCATGTTTGGAGCTGTTTACACCACACTGATATTCTATTTTAGGTGACAGGAAGGGAGTCATTTCCAACAGCAGCTTCTGACATGACAAGACATGAGGCGCAGTAGATCAGTACAGTAACAAGGAAATAAAAACTGAGGCTCAGACAAGTAGTTCAGAATTATTTTTGCTTCATCGCTTCCTAATGAAGAAACTGTTGGTCAGATAAACGACTAGAGCAGCAACAAACCTGAGGAAGATTTGTTTAAATGTCAAACATCACAAGACAAAGAGAAAAGCCACAGCCGGGGCAACGAGCTGGAGGGAGACACAAATAAATAGTTTAAACCTCACTCCATTTAAGCTTTATCATTATTCTGACACACTGATGATGCTCCAAGTCAAATAAAGATTTTCTCTATGTAACTATCTGTGTAGACTTTAGTCCTTGCATAAACTGTAATAAGGTTTTTTCCTCAAGCTACAGCCACACACAGAAAAGGATTTAAACTGCACAGAGCACCTATCTAAAATATAATCATCTAAGTATTATGTAATCACAGGTTGGAACTAGAGGCTACACAAACTTAACATACCACATGTTATTATATTATATAATAATTGTTGGCCTGTGTACCTGTGTTTTGAGTGTGCAGATCAAACACTTTTATCTAACACTGGTTGGAATTGACTCATTAGACTTGAGCCCATTATTATGATAATGTATAGATCAGGGGTTCCTAAACCAGAAATGAGCATCCAAATCCAGAAAGAAAAAAGAAAAAAACCTAAATACTTAATTTAGCTGATTTGGAACATCAAGATTTTTTGTTTGTATGGTTTTATGTAAGAATTAACCCCTGTTTTTGTATAGGTTTTTATTTTTGACGTGAGGACTATCTGGAAAAACTAGTGTTTTTCTGAGATTTCCCTTGAGCACTAGCACCCAATGTTGTGAAGGCATAACCCTTGTCATCACTGTTTGTTTATAAGCAAATTAATGAATTTTAACTTCTGTTCTTGTTCTTTCACCCTGCTCCAGTGTCCTCTATTCTCACTGCTAAACCTTATCAGTGAGGGTGATGATGTCATGGGGACTTCTATGTGCCAAATCAATCCAATCCTGGACAATCTGGCCACAGATACTGAGAAACAGCATTAACAAATAACCAATCTTGGTGGAGGTCATCTCATTCTAAGTTGTGGATTATGACTGGGTATATATCTAGAAGTGAGACTTTTTAAAGATCACTTGAAAGTCCTCACAGGGATTTAAAAGAACAGCAGTGCAGGAAGTCACCAGACAGCATACCTGAATGCATACACACTACACTACAGTAAAATATAGCTCCTAGCTAGATCAAAAAGATTGTCACTTCTGGTCACACTGCTTTTTTAAATTCTATAGTGAGTCAATTTCCCCCCCCCAAACTTTTAATTTGGTGGATTTTTTTGACAAAAGCTTAACTGCTCCTTTTAAGTCGTGCAAAAACTACAGTATGGAAATGCACCTAAGGAGGGCAATAAATGACAAACACCCGGTGTCTACTGTGCAGAGACTTGTGAGTGAGTAAATGAGGGAGACACTTCAGAGGCTCTTGAGGAGTAATCTGAGTAGATGTTCATTACCTGGTACGGCGCTTGAACAGAGTTGAGTGGACACTACTGGATTTTCGCACCAGCAGAGGAAAAGCTGACAAGATTCTTCACATGTAGATACAGAGGAAACTACTTTGAGACTCTTCAGGAAAACGCAACAGTCAGTGCAGGGGTTACCGTTTCAGACAGATCAAGTTCCCTCTGCCCGTTTATGCTGAGATGATTATCAGAATTCCAGACTTTGACTGGCGTTAGGAAAACATATGAGCGTATAAATGAGTTCTTGGACCTCTAGGAAGTAATCTCTGTTGGAAGAGGATCCCTTGTCAGATATCCCATAACATGCCCACACATGTAAGGTGACACATGTCCAGTGGATGCAGTATTATTCCAGCTGTCTTCAGACACAAGCTCTTTAAAGAAAGAGTATTTATGGAAGATGCAACCAGCCAGAAAGCTATAATCAAGTTTCTCCATCTGATAACAGCAGTGGAGAAGTCAAGTCTTAATTCTTGTTCATTTCAAAATTTTAGCCACTGAATAAATGAATATCATCTCTCTGTTGTCTTCATATCACTGACTGTAAATTTATCAAGGCCTGCTCAAGCCATGAGCTGAGTTTGTGGTTGGTAGATTATTTTGTTGAGAAAAACCACAAACTCAACAGTTCCAGTCTCATGATTCACATATTTCCCTGAGGCCTTTCAGGCCATGAAGTACAGCCTGACAGAAAACTGAAGGATGAGTATCATCAAAATCATATACAGTGGGAGGAAAAAGTAAGTACACCCTTTGTAATTTTGTACATTTCTGCCTAATTTGGTCCTAAAATGTGGTCTGATCTTAGCTCAAATCACAAGAATGAGTAAACAGTGTCTGCTTAAACTAATGCCACCCAAACAATTGCATGTTACCGTATTTTTATTGGCCATTTGATGTTAACATTCACATGACAGGGAGGAATAAGTAAGTACACCCCCCAGCTAAGGATCCTCCAAGAGCTAGTTAGTCAAATTTATGAGTCAGGTTTGAGCCAACCTGAAGTTCAATTAATGAGGTGTGGCTTAAAGTTGCCCTGCCCACTGGAAAACACACACTATTTAAGAGTTGTCTCTTGATGAGGGGCACTGTCTGATGTGCACCATACCTCGCTCAAAAGAACTCTCTGAAGACCTAAGATCAATAATTGTTGATTTGTGTAAAGCTGGAAAAGGTTACAAAACCATCTCTAAAAGTCTTGATTATCACAAATCCACGGTGAGAAAAAATGTCTGCAAATGGAGACAGTTCGGCACTGTTGCTTCTCTTCCAAGGAGTGGTGGCCCTGTAAAGATGACTCCAAGGGCACAGCGCAGGATCCTCAATGAGGTAAAGAAGAAGCCTAGAGTGTCAGCGAAAGACTCACAGAAATCACTGGAACATGCCAACATCTCTGTTGACACATCTACAATACGTAAAACATGAAACAAAAATGGGTTTCATGGGAGAACACCACGCAGGAAGCCATTGCTGTCTGGAAAGAACATTGCTGCACGTTAAAAGTTTGCAAAAAAGCATCTAGATACTTCACAGTGCAACTGGGAAAATACTCTGTGGAGTGATGAAACCAAAGTTGAATTGTTTGGTGGGAACACACAACGTCATGTGTGCAGGAAAAATGGAACAGCACACCATCATCAAAACCTTATTCCCACTGTTAAGTATGGTGGGGGGAGCATCATGGTGTGGGGGTGCTTTTGCTGCCTCAGGGCCTGGACAGCTCGCCATCGTCAATGGAAAAATGAACTCACAAATTTTCCAAGATATTTTGCAGAAAAACCTGAGACAATCTGTCAAACAGAGGATGGGTGCTGCAACAGGACAACGACCCCAAGCACAGAAGCAAATCAACTCTAGCAAGGTTTCAGAAGAATAAAATAAATGTTCTGGAATGGCCCAGTCAAAGTCCTGACCTCAACCCAATTGAAATGCTATGGCATGATGTCAAGAAAGCTGTTCACACCAGACATCCCAAGAATCTTGCAGAACTGCAGCAGTTTTGTGAAGAGGAATGGTGCAAGATTCATCCTGATCGTTGTGCGCGCCTAATCTGCGCTTCAACTAAGTCTAGTTGAAGTTATTGCTGCCAAAGGAGGGTCCACCAGCTATTGAATCCAAGGGTGTACTTACTTATTCCTCCCTGTCATGTGAATGTTAACATCTTATGGCCAATAAAAAAATGATAACATGTAATTGTTTGGGTGGTACTAGTTTAAGCAGACACTGTTTACTCATTCTTGTGATTTGAGCTAAGATCAGACCACATTTTAGGACCAATTTTGACAGAAATGTACAAAATTACAAAGGGTGTACTTACTTTTTCCTCCCACTGTAAATGTCTTCAATTTGAATAAAAAAAAAAAAAAAAAAAGAATAATCCTTTGGTGGTTTCGTTTCTCGTCAGGCCTATCATCAACATGTCAAACTTCATCCCTATCCAATTCCAGACATACAGCTGGCAAGTTTTGTTAGTTGCTACAATGTGTTTATCTCTGTTGTACAACCTTGTGTTTTGTATTGCATTTTCAAACTTGTTTATCTCTTTTTTGATTTGTTTATTTTGTATGATCAAAACTATGTCTTTCTTTCAATAAGATAACTTTTATAAGATGCGTTTTACTAATGTACCTTGAATTTGCACTTTTGGTTAATTATGGTTAATTTAATATTTTATTGTTCAATTCAATACTCCACTTTCCTCTGCAGGGCCACAAATGATCCTGCTAGAGACCCAAATTGTCCAGAGCCGGCCCTGAATCTAGACTAAACTTTTACACTAGATTACGTAGTTATGGTCAATGTGATCTGGCAGAGAGACTTTGGACGGGCTGATCCACTGATAAAACTGGAGCATAAACAAACAGCAGTAGCAGAGTGAGATCTAATCTCTTCTGTCACCCATGATTTAGGTCGTAGTCGTACCTGTGGAGAGGGCACAGTAAATGAGGATTCTTTGTGCCCAGCTCAGTGAATGTCAAGTATGCTAAGAATTAAATCAAGCTGTCCAACACAGACATGTATCTATGTCAGTACTAAAAGATGGCACACTGCCAGAGTTACTGTGGTTTTAAACTGATTTAACTTTTCCCAGTCATTCAGCAGGGTGCACTGAGGGACTATGTTGTTGATCATAACTGGTGTTAGAGTGACTGACACACATCAGGCCCTGGCCCTCAAGGGGCATGTGAGGTGCAGGGACAAAAAAAAAAAAGATTGCACTTAACAGCTGGTAGAGCAGCCGTCAAGGCCTTGTACACACATAGTCAAGTATTTACAAATGAATAATCGTTTCTAAAAATATACCAACCCACACCTGATTGTTTACAAAAACAAATCATCTTCACATAACCAGGCAAATTTGTGGATAAGTGCAGCTCTAAGCATGCCAGTAACATAGGTAGCAGTGTTTTTCAGACGTGAAACCTGTGTCAGCCAATCAGAATGGATCCCCATCTTTTCCTTAATAATCCACATAAAAGTAGATTTTGTGTAATATGGCTCCTTCAAGAAACAAGCGAGCAAGAAGCAGCGGCATCAATGTTTAAACAAACACGCCTACAACAAAAATGCTCCTCATAACGTCCTAATGACATGTGACGTTTTGTCTAGTCGTATCTGCTCAGAAGGTCTCGGAATGAAAGATCACAGATAATAAGCATGTTTAAGATTTGTGACAAGAAATCCTGTAGTGAGTGGTGTTCTCCGAGAGGAGCCAACCAAGCACAGTGCATAATGTCCTGTCCAGAATCAAGAGCCAATTAAGACGCAAGCTGACTCAGCTGACTGACGAAAAAATGACGAAACAGAAATTAAAACCAAACAAAAGTCATGGGGCCCGTGAAAATAAAAAGTTTTGAGGACTTTTAACCTGGAAGATCAATTAGTTGATTTTTGGCAACAGCATGAATGTTCATATTACGTTTCATCCAAAAATTATCACAACAAGATGGATGAACCTGGTGAGTTATCACTAATAGCCACTGAGCATAATCAAAACTTTCATTGTTAACCGTTATAACAGCTGTTAAAAAATCTGCGTCCTTCAGTTGCCTACTTTTGTCACACACTTTGCCACTTTAATTTACACCACAGAGCTATGTTTGACTACACAAGATTTTCAATGTTGAGTGAGTGTGTGGTCTGAACACCACATATTACAAGATCAGAGGAGAAAATCAGGCGCTATCTGCCTTTAGTTAACACCAAGTGTTGGGTCTCTAAATCTGTGAAGATTCGAAGAATTTTAGTGCCACCAGTCACTCATTCCCAAATTCGTCTATTTCAATCTTGGAAGAAGCCTCCTGCAGCAGTTTTGGCTGTAGTTTTGAGCGATTTCTACAAAAACTGGAGTAGTAAATGTTTTATAAAGGGAGCATTTTCATCTGGAAGTGGATGCACATTTGCACTCATCTTTTTATGAACAGTAAACGTCTTGTGCTTCGGGTCTCAACTTTATCTATTAATAGACTAATACACTAATTTTAATTATGAGCTATAGTCGTGTATCTACTACATCTGATGATAATACCGAAGTTAAAAAGCTTTACTTGTGATGACATTACGCAGAGAGGAAAGGTAAGATGGTCAGAAAAGTCTTCAGAACAGAGACAGCTGTCTTTGCTGGCAACCTTAACATCCTCCTTTGCCAAAGTATTCCTCATACATTGTTGTCAGTGTCATAGTAACAACACTCTCGCGAAACATTTAATAATGCAACAGAAAGAGAAAGAAATATAGGTCAGAAAGGTGTTTACTCATCCTCAGAGTTACAGCTCTTCATTGATGACGTTGCTTCTGTTGACACATTGCTTCAAAACTGCTAGCAAGCTACAGCCGCACATTTTAGCTCACAGGCAATTTCGCGCACGATTTTAAAGCCATGAGGTTATAATCCATAAATAGTTTGAATTTATTATTCCTGGATTGAAAAAAAATGGAAAACCGAAAACGGGAAACGTAACATAAATGTCGTCGGAAGTCAGGTTCGTGCGCGATGCTATGCTATGAATGCTAGCTTGTCAAATCAGGTGGCAGTAATCATCCGCCTTCATTTCCATTATTTCATAAAGACACTCAAAAGCTGGTGTCAAAAAGGGCTGTTCAGAGTGGGGCAGCCGCAGCCCAGTATGCCTCATCCCCAGCCTCAAATGTGAACTTATAGTGTGAGGTAAATAGGTCAGAAAGTAGCGGGCAGCAGTTTACATCGGGCCGTGTTCACTTACGTCTGGACGGTTGGTTTGATTCGCCCAGAGCTTTCCTTCCCCCGCTCACACTTTTCTTGTCATTCGGGTTCTTGCCTCCTCCTGAGTTGTTATTTTTCCTCCCTTTCTTCACAACTTCCCATTTACCGACTGTGCCATTATTCGAAGCCATTTCTCTGGTCCTGAAGAGGTGTAATTAGCTCGGGGTGCCGTGGCTTCCTGCCTCCTTCTTCTTCCTCCACTGAATGAAACTATGCTCCGGCTCGCGCACAACCACCACCAACGGCTCTGGTGATTTAAGCGTCCGCGTGCCACGTCTCTTTGTCGGCGTGACGTCAGAGTGATGCGTTGGGACCGTTAGTCTCGTACCTACGGTTTGAAATCTCGACCTGAGCTGAAGAGTGAGCTCAAACAAGACTTCTAAAAACTTGAATGAAAATCCTCACCTCAGGTAACCCCCGTGTAATCAAAACAATAACTTTGAATTTCTCTGTCAAACTTTCATAGAGAATGATTGGGACCATAGATATAAAAAATACTGGAGAAATCAAAAAAAACAGTTCAAATGTCCATTCAACTTTTTTATCATGACATATGGAGGCCATACGCAGACATGCATTGTCTGTTATAATAAAGGCTTTCCAGTTCTTTTACTGGCAGAACTGAACTTCTATGCACAAAAAGAAAATTATAGAACACAAACATACCTGTGTGCCAACCCATTGGCTATCAAAATGACAAGTTAGGTGGAGGTTATATGATATATTTTTTTTATTCTGAGTTAATAGGTTCAGATCTTGAGAAAACAAACAAATAGCTGGAATGGCCTCTGGTCTATTAATTTTAGACAATGTAGATGTGCTAAAGTCTGCTGTTTGTAGTGTTTCCACTTGAAGCTGGCTATCGAAGCACTGGAAGCCATATACACACCAAGCCAGAAAAACTGTTTTCAGAGCAGAAATTACAGCCTGGTACAAAAACTGTCTTGAATTGCTATTTTGGAAGATATAAAGTCTTGTAGTTCGCCAACTACAAGGCGCAGCTTAGATTAGTTGCTAGCCATTTTTCTTCAAAACTCAGCTTCAGAAACAGACGGGTGATGTCGTGGGGACTGTGTCCATCTATTATACAGTCTATGAAAGCATCTCACAGTTAGGACTTAGCCTGTTACCATTATGACTTACCAGTTCATTTACTGGCAGAAATGGACTTCAGCATCTGCACACAGAGAAAAAAAAAAAACAAATACACAGTGCCAAATACTCATTGATGATCAAAATGACGAGTCAACTGTTCCTTCGTTAAAAGGTTCAGATCTTGAGAAAACAAAGAAATGATTGGAAAAAAGATTGAATTGAACATATAGATGCATAACTGCCCGAGGCCTCCCAAGACACCCTAATAGTGCAATTCTATTTTGTTTGACAACAGCGATAGGTTAAATTTGAACAGAGACCTTCTGGTGATATCTGGGAGATTAAATCATGTTTAGTCACGAGATAGTAATGAGTGGCCAGAGGATTATCATTGTTTCAATTATCTACACAGTGTCTGCTCCAAAAAGGGTAAATTCAGGTGAAGGTGATCCCTTTTCTCTGTGATATGTAGATAGAACTCTAACATAAACATTTGAACAACTTTATCAGAATTACTCTCTAGTATATTTGTAAATACTTTGTACCGTACTCCATTGCTGACACGTGCCAAGTATCATTAAACTCTGGGTTTACTTCCATTTTTGTCTGGCTGCAGTCATTGGAACAGACGGTGAGTTTTGGCTTCAGTCTCTTAAACAAGGCACTTCGTGTCGCTGTGATGAGTCGACAAGTGTTTGGCCTGAACATCCTGGATCTCCCTCAATACCTCCTCCATCCCAACAGAGGGACACTTTCTGACCACAGTGAAGGACTTACGAAGGTCAACATATTCGTTTTCACAAGTCAAGTACAGTTTTCTTGGAAATAAACCACTCTCGAGCACTCTTCATTATTCAGAGAACATGAACATGCAATAATGTGTTTCTAATGTGAGCAGTTTGTCTGACATGACTTAGAATGTCGGAAAATGATAAGATAATACAACAGAATTGTTGAAATAGATCACAACACAGTTTCTCTTTACCTCAGAGCTTTATTTCTTTGCAGCAGTAGATCCAAATGATGCAAGTTAATTAAATGGCTGCCAAGGCAACACAAAGTAAGAGAGGGTTTGTTGTTTTTTTTCTCTTGGGCTGAACTGACTGCTGTCAATAACACTCAACCTGAATGTTGCAATAAATCACAGCCTTGGTTCCTCGGCAGACATGCGGTATTTTAACACCTTGAAACAAAACTCAATTAAATAGCAACAGAAAAATAATGATAGCAGCTACAATGTTTAACTCAATCAACACAGTCAAACATTAGTATTAAGTAGTGTCTGTCTGTAATCTTATTCCATTATTTTTTTGTATTCATAGAATTCAAAGCCTGACACTTTGCTAATAAATTACATACACTGACCCTACATGACTTGGCCGTTTAGGAATTCAATGCAAAAAACCCCAAGCCTCATTAAAATAAATCTAGAAAATATAAAATAGCATCTTCATGTTTCTTTCTGGCTGCAGCCAATCACTGCATGTTGGCATTTTGGATCATTTCAGTCCATTTGTGTGTGCTACATTTAGTGCAAGACCTTCAATTTCCCCAAAACCAAAGCCCCATTTTCTCAGAAACTATAGAGAGACAATTAAAAAAGGTAAATAAATAAAAACATAAATACATTAACCTTCTCATAAACAGGCTGTTGACAGTTTCATGAGCAAACCCTTTCCTGTGGAACAACTTGACGAGTAATAATCAGCTTTTGTTATGATTGTTAACTTAGGAATGAGGATGACATCTTCATGTAAATAAACAGTTTAAACTTCTGCGATATGTTAACAGGTGTGTTTACATATGTCATCAGTTTGTTGAAAACTCGCAGGTCTTTCTCATCTTCTGAAGTTTACAGCCAAAAGAAAAAGAAAAAGATCGCACTGTGAAGAAAATATTGTGTGATTTCATAAACTCTGCATAAACCCTGTGTGCGTTTTTTTCTGTGTGTGGTCACCAATGAAAGTGCATGGTGTGAGAAAAAGACCCACCTCTTAACAAAACAGACACGCTCTGTTAGCTTTAGGCTGTCAGTGCTGGGTTCCAGTAATCTCATATCAATTTAGCTTACACAGTTCAGTAGCAGGTTAAACAAGCCCTGCAGTTCATCTTTACCTTCTGTTAACAAGTTAGAGTTAAGTCAAGTAAGCCAAGTCAAGCTGCTGAGCCAGACATATAATGGTTCAGTCTCCTTTGCAAGTAGAGGTTGGGGGGCTAGGCTGTGCAACAAATTCGTCGTAGCTATGGAAACGCAGACCAGAAGGAAGGAGTACGTGGAGGTTGTAAAAAAATAAAACAATAGGAGAAAGAAGGGATTCTGACAGTAATTTTCAGGTAGTTTAAAGGGTGAAAAAAAGAAGGGGGTTACGTTAGAACTCCTCCTGGTCTCCCTGTGCCCCTTCATCAATATCTTCATCCTCTGGTGGCGCAAATCCCTCCTGTGGAAGAAAGATGAAGTCGGGAATAGCATTTAAGAATTATTTTTTGTATTGGTCTTTAAGGATGGATAATTTTCTGATTCATTTTGGTTTTTAATTAAATGGGAAGATCCATAAAATCCCAAAACTGATCTTTTACTACATACCCTAAACCCTTATCTTGCAAAACTAGCCTTCACACAACAGCACCAAGCCTTAAACCACAATGTGTGTAATCTGACTGTATTTACCTCTGTAGCATACAACGTCTCCATGATTTTGGCTAAGGATGAGTTATTTTCATTTTCGTGTTCCTGGCAGATGACTTCAATGTCCCTCAGCTTTGCAAAGTAGAAGTCTCTCTCCTTCTCTAGTCCCTCTACAGTCAACTTCAGGTCCAGCAGCTATAAAAAAAAAGATAATGATAAGTAACATGAGGACAGAGATTCAAGATGTCTTCTGATTACCTCAAGGCACCCTTAGAAAGAGGGACAAGGAACTGGGAAAACGACAAAAAAGTAAAGAAGAAAAGAAAAAGTAGCGTTTGTGTTTTTTGATTAATTCACACTAGGACAGAAAACTGGAATTGTTTGAAGTCTTTAAGACAGTAGATTTTTTCTGCACTCAATTATTTTTATGAAGAACTGATATAAATAAAGCTTTGAAACATAATCATACTTGTTTATAATCAATTTATTTATGTTACAGACATCCTGTGAACTGTGCCAATGTAGGAATGCTGAGTCACTCTAAAAATCTGGACACAGTTTTTCATCCAGGGCAGTGTGACCTTGTGTTTTGATTACATTATGAGAGGGCGCAGTGGGATCTGTTTAGTATTCTTTTCTTGAGTCCGCCACAGCCAAAACTGACTCTGGAAGTGTCACTTCGAAATCACCCCCCCCCCCCCCCCCCCCCCAAACCTTCGTGAACACCTAAGGCCACTGCAGAACATGAAAATTAATGTGAGATCTGCATTACCTGTTGGTTCAGCTCTATGAGCTCAGCCTCACCACCGTTGCGAGACATGGGAGCACTCCTGCGAGCTGCTACGTTGATCTGCCTCTGAGTAGGAGGAACAGTCTTCGGTGCTGTTGGAGATGTTCTTATAGGGCCTTGAAGACAAGAAAACATACAGATGAGTTAATCAAGTCACATTTGAATGGATGTCATGAGTCTGTTTCAATTTCATTTTGTGATCAGTTTACTTTAATTGAGCAAAAACGATCAAATCATTATGTGGCATAATGTAGAATCAATATCATAGAAGTTGTAGTCTCTACAACAGAAAATACATAATGAAGTACAAATCTCACACCTGAATTAATAAAGTGATAACAATATTTCTGTGTAAATCATTCATGTGAATCATAGCTAAATTATTAAAGGTGGGGTCTGCAGGAATTTTTCGTTTCTGTTTGTAAACACAACATCCAAACGGGCCTCCTCCTTCGTGGCTCAGTGCCAGCAGCAGCGCATGCCCACAGTCCTGGCCATGGCCACGTGAACATACTCACCAGCCCAGCGAGCACCTGCAGCATCGCGTTTCTACGTGGGAGTGACTCAAATGTATAGAGGCCCATAAATGACAATCGAGCAGGAATATTCCTGTAAAAGTTGCCTTTTTTTTTTTTTTTTCAAAACCTGCAGACCCTACCTTTAACCAAATTGCATAACTTGATTCTTAACAGTGATATGATCCTTGCAGCTACATCCCTATGCTGGTCTTCTGTTTATTTGACTTAGTCATCACTTTAGATAAATAAAAAACATTATTTTTCCAAAATTAATTCTTATTTTGTCAAATTCCATGAAGCTTTAAGACCTATCACTACTTACAGTATGTCAAATATTTGCATCATTATATCATAGAAAACCTGTTAAACTGTAGCACATCTACATTTAGGTACGGTAAAAGTTCTGTTTATGATTGTATTATTTTTGTTTAAAAGATTATAGCTCATATACAGAATCAGACGCCTACATAAAAGCTACAATCAGACCAGAGTGAAACATATTTGAAGGATGGAGGTGAGACTCTATTAAAGCACTAAGAAGCACGCATACACACACAAACACATGCTTGATGTGGGGATGTTACCTGAGCGAGGGGGTCTTTTAGGTTTGTGGAGAATGGGATCACCTAGGTTAAAAGGTGGGGGATGGGGTTGCATGAAGTGGTAAGGGTAATGAAATGAGGCACACAGCTGCTGCTTTTTGGCACGCACTTTTCTGTATGTGTTTCCGTACCTTGGTTAGGTGGCGGCGTTCCCTCCTGGCCCTGTCGTACCATCACTGGGTCATATTCTTTCCCATCATAGTTGGCGTCAAAAAACTTCTTATACCACTGAAGGAACTCAAAGTTGTCCTGGAACTTACCCTTAACCAGACGCTCAACGGGGATTATCTGAGAGAAGCAGAGACAAAGAGTGAGAGAGGAAATGACGAGGAGGAGAGGGAGATAAAGAGTTGATGAAGGATTCTGCAAGGCAGCTATGATCAAAGTGACGACGTGAGTCTAAAAGAAGTAGACCCTAATGGTAAAATAAAAGAATTGCAAAGGTGAGTGTTGAGCTTCAAGATGCTCATATGTAATTGCTCCATAAAAATAGTAAACTTAATTTTACAGTTCCTCATGCTGTTAGCAGTGAATTAAAAATCCTTGGTGGGAATGAAATCAAGCTGTGCAACATGTGACATTTAAACACATAAATGTACAAGTATTACAGTAATAGGGTTTTCTTTGGATTAGTCCCTCCATGCTGGGCCTATATCCACTTTTTTTTTCTTCTCAGTGAACCAGTGATGGAAAAATTAGACTTAACTCTACATAACTCCCCACTGATGAGAAAAATGCTTAAAGTTGTTTGTATTTATTCAAACCACTAAGGTGGAAAGGTGGAAAAACAGTTCAGTATTTCGCCATGTTTCTGTGTTTCCATCATTGGCCCACAAAGAACTATGGAACTATTCGGGCTAAGAAATGAGAATCCAAAAAATGGTAAGGAAATGCTGGACTGTTTTACAGTTACATTATTTGAGTATCTTTGTTTTACAGATTTTAGTAAAACTTGCCAATATTTTCAGGCTTCTAAAACGATTACATGGAGACACAGAACCTAGAGGAAAGTGTTTTTTATTCATTCTGTCAGAACAAGTCTGTGTATAAATGTGTGTTCTCACCTTATCTACATTCATTCTTTTGAACGCAGCCTGTAAGACCTTGAAGTTGTGAATGTATTCATGTTCCAATTTAGCGTTGAATTTGACTTTCTTCATAAATATGCAGCCTGGAAACAGCATGTCCATGAACTGACAATAAGCAGCACCTGGGATAAAAAGAAGTTATAGACACAACCACACGTGTGTATATTCATAAATGAAGATTTAATGCTCTGCGTTGGCTTCATTTGTATTAAAAGCTCAACATGAGTGAAATGTATGTCTCTACCTGAACAGAGCTGCTCAATCTTTGTGTAGGTGAGCTGTAGAGAGTCGTTCACCCACGCCAACATGTCATGACGACTCAGGTTCTCTATAGTCATAGAGGTGGAGTAGACATTCACCGCCATCCTCCTGAAATCACAAGCCCACATATTTCATGATACAGTAGTTAATGTTGTGACTGAATTCATATTTAAAGTTTTTTTGTAATCCGGCCAAAATGTAGCCTCACCTTTTCAAACCATGTCCTTGTATGTGATCTAGCCTCAGGACTAAACGTGACAACACTGTTACTTTCAGGTGGTCTGTACTTTGGAACGAGCTGCCTGAGGTATTTAGGCTGGCCAATCAGTTTGATCTTTTTAATCCCTTCAAACATCACACTTTATAAAGAGGCTTTTGTGTGAACAAGTTGCTCCTGCTCTGCTGCTCTTGTGTTTGGAATCACTGAAGGGTCTTTTGTGTTTTCTACACCTTCCTCACTTATTACTCCCTCTAATGTCCCTGTGAACTATTTTCATCTTCACAACCTTTAATATTTCTGTCTCATTGTGCACTTATATGAGATGTGGTGACAAAACTGCTCCATGGATTGGTAAAAATCCGTGACTCACCTGCACTGGGCGTGTGCTTGGTGTGAACTGTTCAAATCAGGTTGTGGTGGACCACTTTACAGAAAGACCTGGAAACAGAAACCAATAGAAACAGTCATTTCATTATTCATACCGATGAAAAACTTATAGTCATCTTTTGATTAACTGATAAATTGTCAGGTCAATAAAACAGCAAAGAGTGGTAAAAAATGTGTACATGTGATTTCAAAAGTGAAGATGACAACTGATAAAAGATCCTCTTTGAATGTCTTCACCCGTGTCTCTGTTAAATGGTCAGAAAAGTTGGGTTTCCTGCTCTAGAGCACCCCCTCAGGGTCAGTAAGATAACCACCACGGATAAACTAGCAGTGCACTCTCAAGGCTACTAATCTGTGCCTCACTTAATCCCTTTAGTTCTGGCGCAACGTGCTGTAACCAATCAGAGTTCACAAAGGCTTCCAAGCTCTCTAGCAGGGAAATATAACATATACAAGAACCAACACAGCTACAAATCATCAATCCAACAACAACAAAAGCTCATTTTTAATTCTTCCTCTGGATTAGACAGAATCCAGGATGTTGTGCTAAACAGTGTCTTCCTGTTTGCAGGGCTTCACAGAGGTTACAGAGGTCATCAGGGAACTCTCTGATTAGACTGGAGTCTGTGAAGTGACGGGTTACGTTGTTCTTTTTGAGGTGAATAGATGAAGTCCTTCACCGTATGTTTATCAGCAAATATGGCAGAGAAGTAAAATAAAATTCAAGACTCACATTTCATCCATGGGCAGTTATATTCCTCTGATTTTCACATTAAAACTGTTCACATTCACTGGCTCAAGTGTGGAGGCTTCATGTCATCACTCTCACTTTAACTCCTGCATGTTTACTCCTTTAATATTTTGTAAAGTTGGTTTACTTTTTTTTTCTCATGTGATGAGAACATAATCTGGTTAGTTCTTTGTTTAGTGTCTTCAGCTTTACTCTTGCTCCTGTGTGAGTTCTCTGAGAGCCCTGACAAAAACAGGGTCAAAGTCACTGAATTTGTAATCTTTCTTAGCCAATTAAACTGATTCTTAATCTGATTATGAATAAGTTTAACATGGTGGTGAGAAAACTAGAATGGTCCGTGCTCATATCACTTATTCCAAGAGAAACACTGTCAGGTTAAAAAATCCTAGATAGTCAAGAAAAGAAAAACTGCAGCACAACATTGAACTTGTATGTTTCATTTTCTTAAACCTGAAGATTGTTTAACCTGAAGTGAACACTTGTCTTCGCTGTGACATAACAAGTCTCATGAAACATCGACTTTAAAAATAGTGACTCATTGAGGAAACTTTTTAACTATTACTAATCTTTCGAAGTATTCTGTTTCTCATTAGTCACTACTAATGTTTGAAAAGCTTTCCCCGGAGACTAAGTGCATTATCTGCATTGTTGCATCCAACTACTATTCATAGTTTAAGTCCGTGGAAGTAATACCATTAGATTTGTGAAAGCTGTCTTTCCCATCCCCTGAAAAGCCTGGAATGATATTTTTTAACACACTGTTACTCGTGTTGATTTTAAAATACTTTTTTCTGAAATTTGCTGGGAATACTTTTTGCTAAGACAATTTTAGAGACAGCTTTAGCTGTTGCATCTCTTAAGTCATTCTCTCTGTTCACTTTTACAGTGAGTGACATCTGTCTGCTTAATGTTGTTGTTAATATTTTGATCAGCACCACACACTCTAAACTGCACTGATATTGTGCATTTTGTACATATTCTTCCGTCGAATTTTATATGCTATTTTATATTCAAGGTTTAACTTCTTCTTGTGATAACATTATATTTTAAAGACCTCCTTCTCTACATTAACCTTTATGCTAATTTTCACCTCTATTGACTTTCTGTATGATGTTTATAAAAATGTTGCTGCTTTACAACAATGCTTTTGTATATAATTAAATGTCTTCACTCTTTTCATGGGTACAGCTTTCCTCTGACCCTATTTTAGTTTTTCACAATATCTATGTCGCTTTCCTCCCACGTCCCTCTTTTGCTGCTGTATTCATTGATAAGGAGATACTGTGCTGCCTGTCCTTGTGTTTAAGTGGGAAAGAATAACAGAAAAAAAATAGTTTACAAGATTAAAGCCCCTGTTTTAATCTCAAGAAGACCCAAGCTTTTGTTTGATGTGCATTTTGTTTTTCTCCTTGCTATTTGGGATAAGTAAGACCTAATATGTATAAAAAGTAAACTTGGTCTTTGTACAGGAAGTTATGTTTTTTAATGTTATTAGCTAGCTACTAGGTTTTAGTTATGAGTGTTATTGTTCATAACTACACTGTTTATTTCACTGAAATAGGTGACAAATTCTGACATCACTCTAAGATGACATGGGAAGGGTCTCCAAATGTGACCAATAGATCAAAGTTTTCAAAAATGAAGTATCTAGTCTAAGAGCCAGATATGTAATGTCCACATGTGTCCACATAAGTTATAAAAATAACTTCGTCATGCTTTTAGAAATTTGAAAGTTGATTTTTCTATGCTCATACCTATGTAATACTTTGAATTTTTAAAAAACTTAGACACACTTGACAAATGGTTAATGTAATTTTCAACAGGAGTTCAACTGCAACCACTGTATTCATATAAGCATGGAATAATATCATCATAATGAAATATTACATAAGAATTAGAATTCAGATAACAAATAATAAATGTTGGGAATCGGGAAATGAATCTATTTCAATTCATTGCACATGGAGGATGGCATCATAATAGAAAGCAGACGAAGGAGAAATATCAATAAATGTATTCAGATCGAAAGCCACTATATTACACAGGGTCACCTGATACGACGCTGCAAGGTCTAACCGCTATAAAAGTTAATAGTTCAAAGTAGGTTATAACCAGAGTAACTCATTTAACCTACTTAAATCGTCCTGTGTGACTGGACCTCACAGCCGTCAGCCGGGGGTCAGCCCGGGTATCTGACAGTTGACGTTAACCGGTGGTCGGTACGACACGCACCGCAGTGACTGTGACTGTACTGTAATGCTGCTAGCTCCCTGCTAACAACTTACACTGCTAACACCAGTTGGCTCATACGTGGGCTAAATGTAAATACTTTACCCGATTTGATCAAACCCCGATGGGTGCAGTGAACTCAAAACACCGTACTGTGTAACTGAAACGGGACTTTCTTCAGCCTGACGTTAACGTTACCCCCCTCTGAAGGCCTTTCGGATAATACACACACACGCACGTTACCGATGACAGAATAACTGTCACCGACGGGACGATACAAGTATTTCTCCAAGAGGTAAATTAAACAAGCCGTCAAATAAACTAATTTTAAAAGTAGAGAAGCATATTTTGTGTTAAGTTGAGTCAATATTACTCACTCGAGTGCGAAAGCGTCTCTCACTCAGCCGTCCCGCTGTGTCTGATGATGGGCTTTTTTATTTCAGTTGCTATAACCCCGACTGTTGCCTCAGCGAGCTGCGCGAGACTGTTCTTCACTAAGCCGTTACCAGTGCGCACGCGCAGGGCAGTTGCCGATAATATACTTTCCTTTAAGTGAAACTGGTGGTCCCATGAGCAGCCATGATGGAGAGTGTGTCCGGCTGTGTGTTGATTAACAAGTTCAACCTTTGCTGCTCGTCTAATCTCCTCATTTCACTTATACTCTGTTTCAGTTAAGTTACTATAAATCTAGATATTTTCCTACATTGATCACCGCGGATTTATCACTAGGATAGATAAGACACCATTCTTAAAGTTATTACAAATTTTAAAACTGTGGTTTTGTCCACATTTGAATGCACTAAAAAAGAAAAAATAGAGTCTAAATAAGTGTGTAGGTCTTTTTTTTTTTTTTTTTTTTTTTGTAGCAGAAAACGTTTTCAAGCCAATATGAGCCACATTTTCCAGATCAGTCCAGAAAGATGTCTGCTTTCAAGTTATTTCAAGACAGAAATATCTGAATTGCTGGTAAAGAGGAAAAAAGAAGTCTGCTAGTGAGAAAAAAAACTGTCTTTTAGGAAGTCATTTTTCTGATTTCAAGAAATTTGACAAGTACATTTTTCTTATGCCATTGGCAAATTTAGTTTTTTCATTGCAAGCCATTCAGAGTCCAAACAGACATTTTCTTCTAAAAGTAAGACATAAACCCTTGCTCAAATTTCTGTCTTTTTTCTTTTCTTTTTCTTTCTTGTTTTTTTAGCAGCATGACATACTTTTATGCTTCCTGAATATGATATCAACGGGTAAATCAACAAGCATACACCTATCAACTCCTTGATACAGAATTTTGAGACATAAAATCTAATACATTAATTTATGAACTCAGTAATTGCTTAATCAATAAAAGATTTTTCAAATTTGATAGCTACTCTTTTACACAGTATTTCATTTCATGAGAATTAGAAAGTATATTATTGTGGCATGCAAGTTGTGTCATAAGAAGGGTTTATGAATCTTTCTTTTTACAACTCAGCTTTGACAACAAATTCAGACACAAAAAACATGAAGACGTTACTATTTTTTTCTTGCTTTATTCTTTTTTCTGTTACTTCTGTGGTAAGAAACAAGCGGCCACTTCACAGATTCAACAGGTTCACTGTCCAACACAACAAGAATCTACAAACACACACAGCGCTGACCAGTCACAGTGCCTTCAAAACAACAAAACCATCCAACAGTAAAATAACGTCATCATCGTAGGTTATCATAAAAAAACAGCACCAGTTGTTGTGAGCCTGTGGCGTTTCACTCCTCTGTGTCCGTGTGGTGCTCTTCATGCATGGGTGTGGGTGTGGCACGGGTGAGTCACATTGGCACATTTACTCTTTAACTAAAAACAAAACAAAACAGACTTCCTAAATATAGAGTTCACAGACGAGAAGACGTGATCAGGTATAAATATAATACTTATAGGCAGGAATGAGACATCATCAGGAGGTGAGGGGGTCAGATGGTTTCTTCAGCCTGTGCAGCTCAATCGTTCTGCTCTGTGATGACACTCTGCTCTAGCAACAATCACACTCGATTTCCCTAAAATAGGAAGTTCCAATCCATGAGAGGCCTCTGAATCAAAACAAAAACTTTTTATTCTTTCAGGGCTCTCTGACAGTCCCATTTTTCAAACGTGCAAATGAACAGTTAAAAATGATCGCTGTAATTTCCCCAGACAGATTCAGACTGAATCTTTGTTGTATTTCACGATAACGATTACTACTTAAATCGTTATCCTTATCTTTTGCACTATGAGCCTCAGCTTCAAATTCTGTTTCATTCTCCCTGCAGTAGTCTTAAATCAAATTCTTCCCCTTTTGAGGAAAATTAGCTTCTCTCCTCGCACTTTGCATGCTCTACGGTTTTTGGGATATGTGAGTGTTATTCAGTTAGAGGCAGTGAGAAAATAAGGACGGAAAAGTCTGAATCTACTTGGAGAGTGTAGCTGTAAAATCACACGATGTTTCCAAGCAGTTGGATTTCATCACCACACAGCACAGTTCATCCGTTGGAAATAAAAACACAGTTAGAGGATCCCACGGCGCGGCAGGAAGCCCAGCACGGCGGGTGTTAAATCACAAACAGAATCCACACACGTCTTCATGGGTCTAAAGCTATGGTGTCTAAAGTGTATGTATGGTTGTGTGTGTGCATGTGTGTGTATGTGACAGGGTTAGATATTTTACTGAATTCTAACTTCTTTAAATAATTCAGTGGACATCACTTCAGATAAACCATCAAAAACTGTACTGGTTTTGATCTTTCACAATTTTCATTTATTTTCAGCACACGAGTAGGATGATAAAGAGCAGACTTTGTCAGTGTTAGGATGATCAGCCTTAATTTGGTAATCTATTTTTAAAAGTAATAGGTAGCCCTTCACTCCCCAGTAATTAATCATGTCAGTCACTCCAATTTATAGCCAATTTAGATCTTTTAAAAGTCACTTTGGCAGATAACAGATCTTCACAAATCACAGAAACGTGCTTGAATTCATTTTTCGTTCAAAATATAATTCAGTGATTGAAAATCAGTGCAGTTTTCCTGGTTGCTCTGAGTTTTACAAAACAAGGAAAGTCGGACAGTTGAGGCTCCAGCACTGGTGTTTACCAGATACCACTGGAGCGACCACCAGGAGGAGCCAGGATCCGAGCTGAGGACCTCTTCGGGATGTGGTCATCAACTTGAGATCCTGAGAGGAAGAAACAGGCTCTTATTCAACCATCAACCAAAAAGATCATTAAAGCTACAGCTATAAAAGGCATTTACTTCAATACATCGTCCCAGTTTATTTCTTTTCTCGTACCTGAGAGGCTAAAAGAGGACTCATGGAGGTCCCGGACCCCCTGGTGAGCCCGGTTTGCAGAGAGCCCTTTGGTGGGTGTCTCTCCATCAATGGGGCCCAATCCAAGCTCCTTCTTCATGGTGTTTGCTACCTTGGCAACATCTCCAGAGTATGCATCCCTGGCTACTCCCTTATAACCCTGAGTCTGTAACAAAGAGGGGGAGGGTGAAAAGTACTTAATACAAAGTGCACATTCAGAGACATTATTTTAATGTAGGAGTCATCAAAAGTTCGACCAAACTTTGATCTATGATTAGTCTTTTGGTAAGCTTAATCATCTGATGCCTGTGGCTGTAGGGAGTTTAAGTAATAGATATGACTATTATGTCCTCCTCATCAAAAGTTGCAAAAGAAGAAGACAATACATATATCTTATACGACAGTTATGGCTCTAATCTTACATTATGACCACATAGAGAAGTTCAAAGTTAGTGCCATTTGTAGTTATGAAGATCTGTGCC
>RPOG01000342.1:0-33456 GCA_008086565.1 Thalassoma bifasciatum
AAAGACTTTGAGAACATCCTCACAGAGTGGAAATCATCTCTGTAGTAGAGTGAGGTGACTCTTTAAAGAGCTTTCATTCAGCTGACACAACAAGTTTGAAGTGATGTCATTCAGCACCTGGGACAGCGACAGCAGAGCTGCACTCTCAGAGGAGGAGAAGGAGACAGATGGAGTGATGCTTCTGACTAAACTTGATGTGCATGAAGAACATGTGTCCTACAAACCATGCCCCATATGAACCTGCTCCCTTTAACCACGCTTCAGAAACACATGGTCAATACGAGCCATGCACCATGTAAAAATGCTCTTTACAAAACAACGTCCCGCACAAACAAGCATCCTACAAGCCAAACCCAATACAAACATGGTTCCTACAAACCAGGCCCCATACAAAAGCACCTGCTACAAACCAGGCCCTAACTATACAAAGTGCACACCTACATGCTTCTGACATATCACACCATATACAAACCTGCTCCCTTCATGCCAGGCCTATTTTTCCAGGCCTCATACTTACCAAATTCCATCTAACCTACACAGCATACAAGCCATGCCTCATACACCCAATTTTATACAAACATGTTTCCTACAAGCCACACCTCACATGACTGGGCAAGGAGGCAACGGGCTCATTACTCACAATATGGAGATCCCTGATGGGGTGTGTGCATGGACATCCAACTGTAGGCCACTGGGCCATATTCAGTCATTTTCTGATCATAATTATTCAGCAGCATTGATATAAAAAATAAGGTTCAGCACTTTAATGTACATAAACTGGAAGGAGATGTCTTATGTCATCATTAAATGGGTAACAATTAGTCCCACTTATGGCCGAGGTTTAGTTATGAAAAAAAGAAAAAACAACAACAAAAAAAAAAACATTACCACTGGTTTGATGTTGCTCTGTCCCATAATCCGTTTATTTTGGTTGCTGTCTGTCCATAAAATTGTGTAGGTAATGGGTTCCCTAGATATTAGGGGCTCGTGCACCTCAGATAGACACGTGTTGCCCAAAAATGACTACGAGACAGAGTCTCGAGTACTAGTATAATTACTATGTTAAATATATTAATTTTTAACAAAAAAGTTGTTTTTTCTGTTTTGTTGCACCTAGATGTAGATTATTATTAGACATGTATGGAGAGTCAGAGCTTCTGTTCAATCATTGTTCTGCTCAGTCACTTTGCAATTCTCCAAAGCAAGTGATAAAGGTATTATAGTAAATTGCTTGAAATAAATAAGTCTGATATAAGTACATGGAAAGTTTTAAATGAAATCATTTTTTCAGTGTTTTAAAAGCAAATGAAAATGAACAAATAGCAAATCAGTCCATTAAATCTTTTGTTGATGTAGGGGGAGAATTTAGCAAATAAGTTTATTTTTTATAGATAATACCAGCATCATTGAGATACATTCAATCTCAATCTTTATAAAATCAATGGATGAGAAAGAACTGCTTGATATTGTGCACAAAATTAAAACAAAAAAAATCCATGGACTGGAATGATTTGAGATGTCTTTGATTCAAAAAGAAATAAATTGATTGTATTGTTAAACCCTATAACTCTTATTCATAATTTATCTCTCATGGCTGGGAAATACCTCAAGGAATGAAAAAAGCCAAAGTCATTCAAGTTAAAATCAGGTGATAAACACGTTTCCCAACAATCAACCCATTTCTTTCTTTTCAAATTTTTTTAAAATCTTAGGGGAAAAAATGTATTAGCTAAAAAGGCTAAATGACTTTTTTTTCCAAACATAATATACTTTGTGAACAACAAAATGGAATTAAAAAAAAAAACAAAAACAGAACCACATCACTTGCACTCATAGATTTCACTGAACAAATTACAAATGCTACAGACATACATTAATTCACAGGGGGGATATATGTATTTATTTATTTATTTTATTTATTTTTATTTATTTTTAGAGTTACAGAAAGCCTTTGACACCACTGACTATAACATTATTAATCAAATTACAGAAATATGGTATCTGAGGTCTGGCTTGTGATTGGCTAACCAGCTATTTGGAGGACAGGCATCAATCTGTGTGTGTTGATGATGTGAATTCAAACTTGTTAAAAGTTAATTGTGGAGTTCTGCAGGGTTCTGTTCTCAGGTCATTGTTTTTCATATTGTACATCATTGATTCATGTTTGGTTTACAGCTCACTCACATGTATTTTATTTGCTGATGATACAACAATATTTTGGAATGGAGAAAATCTAAAACAACTTCTGGATACAGTGGAGAAGGAACTTCAAACACTTAAAAAATGGTTTGATGTGAATAAATTATCACTTCATCTTGGCAAAAGAAAATGCATGATATTCAGAAACCGGCCACCAGACCCTGACTTCAAAATTACAATAAATGATTTTGAAATTGAAACAGCGTTTGAGGACAAATTGAGGTGTAATGATTGACAATAAGCTGAAATGGAAATCTCATATCAACTATGTTTTAACAAAAATATCGAGAGCCATTGGGATTCTGTACAAAGCTCAAGACCAGAAATCTCTTTACATGCTGGATGATTCACTCATTGCCCCATACATGACATACTGCAAAGAGGTCTGGAGACACACTTACAAAACAAGTACACACTCATTTTTCCTGTTTGAAAAATAATGATTATAATAGATATGAAATTTTAAAAAAATTAAATCAAAATTAAAAATTTTGAATAAAGAAATGAAATAAATCAGAAGTAATAAACCATATCTTATACCAGCTGAATAAACTTAAATGTTCAGATTTAGTCCAGTGCAAAACAATGCAAACAATGTTTAAAGCCAAAAATCAGTCATTACCACAAAGTATCCAGACGTTTAAAATTAGAAATAGTCGATACAATCTGAGGGGAACACTAATTTCTCAAAAACCAAATATCAGAACATTTGCAAAATCTCATCATCTGTCTGTAAAGAGGGTTAATCTGTGGAATTCTTCTTTTGGAGAAATAAAAACATGTGATACATTGATAAGGTTAAAACAGCTGTACAAGAATCGAACAACGCCTCAAGCATGACGGGTTTGTGTAAGATGGAAAAAAAAGGGACCTCTGAAACCTGCGGCCTGTCAGTCTGGCTGAGCTTGTTTGCCACAGTCCTGATGTTAATATTTCATTTACGTATTTTTAATTGTATGCTAATTTGTTGCTGCATTCCTTTGTTGCTGTCCTTTAAAAAAAAGAATAGAATATGATGTATAACAGCTTAGCCCAGTGCTATAGCTGAGGTGGTTTGACTTTTTCTCCGGGTTGGCTATGGTTGACGCGCTTGTGTAGAAATGATGGATAAATACCTGATGTTTGATTCCTTATAAATGTTCGTAGGCGTTTCAGTTTCCTTGCACAATAATCCGGTTTATTTGCAGCATTTCACATGAATACACCAATTCCATTTCAAGTTCATTAACAAACATTTCAGCACTCACTTTCGTAGTGGACGGCGGTGTCGCCAGTTTTTGGCACACGGGAAGGCCCAGTTGTGTGTGTGGATGGTATGGTTCCATATGTGGAAATACGGGAAAATGTTCTGGGTTTACACTGTGACTGTGGATCACCGTTTTTCTTCTTTGTTAGACTGGTTTTGGTACTAATACCGAGAATGTGAGGCCGGGGATTAACAATCACTGCCGTGGAACGAACAATTCAAATCATACATCATAAAGAGCCATGAATACAAACAATACATGATTATTAAACATCCTCAGCTGCATTAAATAAACAAAGTTTGGTGACTGGCCTTTCCAACACATTAAGGAAACAAAATTAAAGTTCTCTTACAGAAACTAAAACTCATAGGTCATTTGTCGTTGGAACTCAGAAGAGGTCAGACTCTTTATACACTAATCGACCAGTCAACGTCTGTCTAGAAAAAGGTGTCGTTGTGAGTGTTGTTTGAGCAAGAAATGAAGACCCAGTAGACGACATTACGACCAAAGGTAACCCAGAAGACCGCAGTTCTTTTCTGGCTTCCACAGAAAGNAAAACCATGATTATGGCTCTTACACTCCGGCCCCTAATTGTTAGTGACGGGTGGAACGAACAATTCAAATCATACATCATAAAGAGCCATGAATACAAACAATACATGATTATTAAACATCCTCAGCTGCATTAAATAAACAAAGTTTGGTGACTGGCCTTTCCAACACATTAACCTTTGTTTTAATTTCAAGAGAATGTCTTTGATTTTGAGTATCCAGTAAACAGCAACCTTGAGTCTTCTCCAGTCTGAGAAATATGTGATTAGCTGGTCAGTTGCAGACAGATCTTTTTCCACAGCAACACTCACAACAAACTCGTTCTTTACTTCTGGGTCATCTGCTGTAATGCTGGTTTCCATTGGGTCTTCTGGCCAGTTCTTTTCTGGCTTCCACAGAAAGCTGGGTCCTTCAATCCACCTACTGCCACTCAGTAGGTCTTCGACTTTACAGCTCCTCGATGCATCATCTGCAGAGTTATCTTTAGTGTTCACATACTTCCATTGAGACAGCTTGGTAGCATCTCGGTCGGTACATCTGCTGATGGTGAACTCTGGCAACCTGCGAAGCTCAGCCAACCACTTATTCCACTGCTGCAGTATGTCACAAGGTAGGATTTCATCCCATCCAACATTTCTCCTACAAAGCTCCTGCAGCAAGACTTTGCCGGGTAAAATGACTGGTGCAATTTTGGGGTCTCCCAGTATGTGACTCGACTCGTATCTGTTGTAGCCACGTCTTGTGTGAAGACTTTGTTTTTCTAACATTTTGAACAGAAAGGAATCACTCTCCACACACCACTGGAGACCAAGAGCTCTCTCCAGGGGAAGATTATCCCTATCCAAGTCCAGTTCCTTCAACTCTTTAGCTCTGTGTTCCTCTGGCACCATCCAGAGCACTCTTCTGCTGTTGCTGACCCATTTGGTTAAACAGAATCCTCCAGTTTGACACAGAGCTGTGAGATGTTTAATCAGCTGAATAGCTTGTTCTTCTGATGATGTGCTCTTCAAACAGTCGTCGACATAGAAGTTTTTGCTTACTGTTTGAATCACATCAGCAGGAAAGTATGCCTGCCCGTCTTCTGCTGCTTTCCTGAGAGCAT
This sequence comes from Thalassoma bifasciatum, assembly GCA_008086565.1. Classification (NCBI taxonomy): domain Eukaryota; kingdom Metazoa; phylum Chordata; class Actinopteri; order Labriformes; family Labridae; genus Thalassoma; species Thalassoma bifasciatum. The sequence goes on from RPOG01000342.1 coordinate 5,101, forward strand.
AGCAAGCCCAGCTAGGCGATGAAACTGCCCCAAACAGGTGAACCGTCATTCGATACTCTGCGATTTCTTGACTCAGATCCCCTTCAGGCCACCACAAGAAGTGCAGGAAGTCTTTGTCTGATTGTGCAACATTGACCTGATAAAACATCTGCTGTATGTCTGCCATCAAAGCTACAGGCTCCTGTCTGAATCTCGTCAGCACTCCGATCAGACTGCTCGTCAGGTTAGGACCTTGGAAGAGTTCGTTGTTTAATGATCTCCCTTTAAACATTGCTCCACAGTCAAAAACAACCCGCACATTTTTCTTCTTGGGATGATAAACACCATGATGCGGGATGTACCAGACTTTTCCTTCTTCGCAGTCTATTTGATGCTGAGGGACCTTTTCTGCATAACCTTTATCAATCATGTCCTTGAGGAAGTTTGCATACTCCTGGTGAAACTGTGCATCCTTTTCAAACCTTTTCTTCAGTCCAAGAATCCTTTGCTTGGCCACTGATAGGTTATTTGGGAGTGTAGGCTGCTCTTTCCTAAAAGGCATTTTCATGGTATAATGTCCACCCACCAGCTTCACTGAATCACCAACAATCTCCAGAAACTTCATGTCTTCCCTTGACATTTGTTCTTCATCCACATGCAGATCATTGAAATCATGATTGTACTGAGCCGTCAACATTTCCTCCAGCTTACACACAGCGATCCTATTAACCACTGCTGTGGGAAATTCTGCCTCCATGTCGCCACTGCTTCCATTCAGTGGACCATTTATGGACCATCCCAACACTGTCTTGATAGCATACGGGCCATTCCCGCAGCTGTTAACGACCTCCCATGGTTCCAGTAACCTGGGAGCATTGGTACCAATTAACAAATCCACAGTTTTCTCTATGCTCGGGATGTGTANAGAAACTTCATGTCTTCCCTTGACATTTGTTCTTCATCCACATGCAGATCATTGAAATCATGATTGTACTGAGCCGTCAACATTTCCTCCAGCTTACACACAGCGATCCTATTAACCACTGCTGTGGGAAATTCTGCCTCCATGTCGCCACTGCTTCCATTCAGTGGACCATTTATGGACCATCCCAACACTGTCTACTATCGTATGCCCGGTAAGGGCGTCGACAATTGCTGGAGGGTACCAAGGTCATTGGACCCTCGTAACCATGGTTAATTGTTTAGGTGTCAAAAGAGATACGATGGGATATGTACCCTTTTTAAGTGAGGCCATTTGTGCAGATCTTCCTGTGTCACTATGTCCTCAGCACCCACGGGCATTTTCTCCTGTGTGAGAACATCTGGAAGCATGTAAAACTCATTACTCTCAAGACCAGCAACCTCCAAACCGGTCACAGAGTGAGCACTCTCCACTGTTTCTTGACCCATGGTTCTAAGCAGGAAGCTGGTTCGTTTACCTGAAGCATTCAANTGATAGCATACGGGCCATTCCCGCAGCTGTTAACGACCTCCCATGGTTCCAGTAACCTGGGAGCATTGGTACCAATTAACAAATCCACAGTTTTCTCTATGCTCGGGATGTGTACCCTTTTTAAGTGAGGCCATTTGTGCAGATCTTCCTGTGTCACTATGTCCTCTGCACCCACGGGCATTTTCTCCTGTGACTCTTGTAGACCTTCGTACATTTTGAGTAATGAGAGTTCTGGTCGTTGGAGGTTTGGCCAGTGTCTCACTCGTGAGAGGTGACAAAGAACTGGGTACCAAGATTCGTCCTTCGACCAAGCAAATGGACTTCGTAAGTTGGAAAAGGAATCTACGAGTCTCGTCTTGCACGGTCAGCTACCAGGATCCAAAAAGGCATACGTTGTAATTACTTCATCTCCATTTGAAGCCTTTACCTTTACAGGAAGGATAGATAGAGCACACTGGTCTTTCCCGGCCCCTGTATGTCCACATGTTGTCACAACAGTAGGTTGTTCGTTGGATGCATCCTTTTGCTGCTTTNCTTTTCCTTAGATGCTCAGAGCAGAACGTGCCAGAGCTACCAGGATCCAAAAAGGCATACGTTGTAATTACTTCATCTCCATTTGAAGCCTTTACCTTTACAGGAAGGATAGATAGAGCACACTGGTCTTTCCCGGCCCCTGTATGTCCACATGTTGTCACAACAGTAGGTTGTTCGTTGGATGCATCCTTTTGCTGCTTTAGAGCTGCCTGTCCTTTTATATGAAGCAATGTTGGATGAGTTTGCTCACAGATTTTGCACATCAACCTCTTTCCACAGTCACGGCTCATGTGACCCACAGATAAACATGCAAAACAAACTCCCTTTTCCCTCAGAAAGTGAATCTTGTCTCTGTGCTTCGTTTCATTGAGCTCCTTACACTCATCTAATGAGTGTTCCCGAGTACAGTAGAGGCATAAAGCCTTTTCCATCTTCCTTTGATGTTCAGCCTTTTCAGGTAAGTTTGTGGAAGTTACTGTGCTAGCAACAATACTTTGCTTTACTCTTTCTCTGGGCTGAGCTCTAAACTTGTTAAGAGACTTTGTCCCAGAAGCGCGTTTCGACCCCAGGACATACAAAGGTTTGTCTCCTAGACTGTCTTAGGACTGTACTGCAAGTTATTTACGGTGGTTCAGGAACTACACTCGAGACAGCAAAGAAAAAAGGTACTATAGTATTCGAAACTGAGAGGTGACTAGAGAGTAAAACTTACCATTAAATCTTTATTATCGTCTCATGTTGACTGGCATGTCAAGTTCTTGTAAGTACTGCAGGTCCTCCATTGCGTTGCAGCAGCCACGCAGAAATAAGGCGTACGCTTGGAGCTCACTTGGCTCTTCAGATTTAATTGATCGCCAAGCTAAAGCTCTCTCTATGTAAGCAGTTGCCATTTTGTAATAGTTGCCGAAATGCTCTTGTAAGAGACCTTTTGCCACAGTGTATCCACTCTCAGGTTCCATGTGTAAGCAACTTCGAACCAGATCTCTTGGCTGTCCTCTTGTATATTGCTCCAAATAGTAAAGACAATCAGCTTTACTTGCTTTTAGTTCCACTCCTTGTTCAAAGGCCCTTACAAACGTTCTGTACTTGAGAGGATCCCCTTCAAATGTGGGAATATCTCGTGGTGGAAGAGATAAGGAAAGCTGCTGATGCACCAAAGCCTCTGTAATGTTATTCTGCCTGTGCATGATACTCAATATGTCACCAGCAGGAGGATTTTTACCAAGTGTTTGCTGTCTTTCCATAGATTGAGTTTCTCTGTCCTTTAATTGAGCAACCATGGGCTGGTATTGCACATGCGGTGGTGTTGCTGGCATGTTATCTCCCTGTTGCTGATCATTAAAGGAGCACAAGGGGTTTGTAGCAAGATGCAACAGTTGAGATGTTTGTTGCTGCACATCCATGGATTTTGGTTGATGAAATGAAGATGATTCTGTCCAGTGATTTTGTTGTGAAGATTTCAATACAGGCTTGTACTCTTTTGCAATAGGGTTTAAGGCAGTGAATGATTTCTCCTTCTCCTTTTCCCTTTCAAAATAAGAGTTCATGCCGTTTGAGCTTCCTGGGGAACTGTGGGCCTCCCAAGCCTGTAACACTGCTAACTTAGCATCAAATGCAGCTAAATCCACTTTCAAGTCGAGTTCCTCTTTTTTCCTCCTCAGCTGCTCCTGCTGTTGCTCCAATGCGTGTTGTTCCTTTAAAGCAGCTTGACGAGCGAGAAGTGCGGCTCTATCAGCCTCGGCTTTTATGCGCGCAGAGGAGGTGGTACTTGAGGTACCACTACGATGACTCCTTTGACTTGAACGTTTGCTGCCCGCATTTGATACACTGTCCTCGGGACGGACATCATCCTCCACATGTCTACCATTTCCATGTGAAGTAGAACCATCATGACTCAAAACCCACTTTTTTGTGGTGGAAATACACTCATCGTTTGATATCATGCATGCTTTGAACCATGTTTCATGTTTTACCTTTTCATCACACGGCAATAAAGACAACAATGAATCATTAATGAATGTCGCTTCGTTACAAACCTTTATCAATTCATCAAGAGCATTCTGTAACCCAGTTTTGTCATTATTCAACATCAAACCTTGCATTGTTTTTCTNTTCAACATCGCCAGTCATACTGCTGGCTCTTGTAGCAGTTAACCCAACATGACCCCTTTTAGTCCCATCAGTCACATCCGAAGCCGCGTTCTTCTCCATGGTAAACACACAGTCACGAAATCAGTTCGAAAGTTCACCACGCAAAGTCAAGTCAGCGCAAAGTCAACTGTCAGTCCACCAATGCATTGGATTTCAATAGAGTTATGTGTGCACACATTCTTAAATGGCCATAAACAGTGTAGCGCTACACATACCTCTCTAAAACTGCGTTGGGCGCCGTGCGGTGAGCTCCGTCCGATGCCAAACAGCTGATCCCGTCGCATTAGCTCCGCAGCTACAGCCTCAGATCCGGTGATGACTGCAGCCGAAATCCTCGCAGCTCCCCGATGCCCAAAGCGTCCTCCACCAACAGCAGCCGCCGATCTCACCGATCCCTCACCCTCGAGACGTCCTCGCCCAGAGATCCAATTCACAGCTCCCCGGTCCTTCCACAGCCCGCAAACGTCCTCCACCAGGTCTCGTTAGCCATAAGCTGCGCCCCGTTACCGGTAGCTCTCCCAGTCCTCATGTGCCGTCTCTTTACAGTGTACCAAACACACCGAAGGGTCTCCAAACAAAGTTCCAAATGGCACGGGTTTTTGACGATATAACAGCTTAGCCCAGTGCTATAGCTGAGGTGGTTTGACTTTTTCTCCGGGTTGGCTATGGTTGACGCGCTTGTGTAGAAATGATGGATAAATACCTGATGTTTGATTCCTTATAAATGTTCGTAGGCGTTTCAGTTTCCTTGCACAATAATCCGGTTTATTTGCAGCATTTCACATGAATACACCAATTCCATTTCAAGTTCATTAACAAACATTTCAGCACTCACTTTCCATCACCTGCCGCCACAGCGGTCAAAAACCGTGTGCCCTTCCGGGTCAACACACACACCTACCATACCAAGGTATACACCTTTATGCCCTTTTACAAGACCCAAATGTGACACTGACACCTAGTGGCAAAAAGAAGAAACAATCTGACCAAAACCATGATTATGGCTCTTACATGATGGAATAGATGAATGACAGAAAAACTTATATGACTTGGATATCAGCTCTTTTGTGTGAGTGAGGTGGCTCTTAAAAGAGCCGTTGTGTTGTTGTGGAGCTGCAGACAGTCTAAGCTCTCTCTCCGCGGATGCGGCGGGCCAGCTGTATGTCTTTGGGCATGATGGTGACTCTCTTGGCGTGGATGGCGCAGAGGTTGGTGTCCTCGAACAGACCCACCAGGTAAGCCTCGCTGGCCTCCTGCAGAGCCATGACAGCCGAGCTCTGGAAGCGCAGGTCGGTCTTGAAGTCCTGAGCGATTTCTCGGACAAGGCGCTGGAAGGGCAGCTTGCGGATGAGCAGCTCGGTGGATTTCTGGTAGCGACGGATCTCCCTCAGAGCCACGGTACCGGGCCTGTAACGGTGAGGCTTCTTGACGCCGCCGGTGGCGGGGGCGCTCTTACGGGCAGCCTTGGTGGCCAGCTGCTTCCTGGGGGCTTTGCCTCCGGTTGATTTACGGGCAGTCTGCTTGGTACGAGCCATGTCTGACTTTTTCCTCTGAGTTGAGAAAAGTATGTCGGAGTGAGGAGCCGCGCTGCTCTTAAAGCGGAGCAGCGGCTGTGAAACGGTGACGCTGCTTCAGAGCTGCGGCTCGTGATAGGCCGGAGAGCGCTCTTGGAGCTCAGCCCCGCAGAGGAGGGGGACAGATCCCCCGCCTCGAGCTCAGCTGCTCATTGGACAGAAACGTGTTGAGACTGTGGAGCGGAGCTGAGCTCGCGCCGCCCTCTGCTGCTCTGCTGGAAGCCTCTCTACTGGTTGGTGCGCCGGGAAAACGCGCGCGCTCTGGGCGTATATTAGAAGGACTTAGAGCTGCGGAGACCATCATTTCTCTGAGTCCAGACACAAGAAAGAACTAATCATGAGCGGAAGAGGCAAAACCGGAGGCAAAGCCAGAGCTAAGGCCAAGACCCGATCATCTCGTGCCGGGCTCCAGTTCCCCGTGGGTCGTGTCCACAGACTGCTGCGTAAAGGCAACTATGCCCAGCGTGTGGGAGCCGGCGCCCCCGTCTACCTGGCGGCTGTGCTGGAGTACCTGACCGCTGAGATCCTGGAGTTGGCCGGGAACGCCGCTCGCGATAACAAGAAGACCCGTATCATCCCCCGCCACCTGCAGCTGGCTGTCCGCAACGACGAGGAGCTCAACAAGCTGCTGGGCGGAGTCACCATCGCTCAGGGAGGCGTGCTGCCCAACATCCAGGCTGTGCTGCTGCCCAAGAAGACCGAGAAGGCCGCCAAGAAGTAAACACTCNGGCAAAGCCAGAGCTAAGGCCAAGACCCGATCATCTCGTGCCGGGCTCCAGTTCCCCGTGGGTCGTGTCCACAGACTGCTGCGTAAAGGCAACTATGCCCAGCGTGTGGGAGCCGGCGCCCCCGTCTACCTGGCGGCTGTGCTGGAGTACCTGACCGCTGAGATCCTGGAGTTGGCCGGGAACGCTGCTCGCGATAACAAGAAGACCCGTATCATCCCCCGCCACCTGCAGCTGGCTGTCCGCAACGACGAGGAGCTCAACAAGCTGCTGGGCGGAGTCACCATCGCTCAGGGAGGCGTGCTGCCCAACATCCAGGCTGTGCTGCTGCCCAAGAAGACCGAGAAGGCCGCCAAGAAGTAAACACTCCTCAACTGAAACAACACAAAGGCTCTTTTAAGAGCCACACACCTCCAGCAGAGAGCTGACATTCCTAAATACTGTTATCATGGTATCTGACATTTGGTCAGCTTTACTTGTCGGGTCCAGATGCGCTGCAGGGTGTAAGAAAAGCAGAAAGCATTTAAGACCTCACTAAGAAAAGTAAGAAGGGGAGGCTTCAAATTTTGAGCTGGAAGATCAATACCATGTTTTTCCCAGCTCGTTAGCGGATATACCACATAATTGTGTCGTGGGTTCACCAGCATCTAACAGATGAAGCAAGTGAGAAAAAAGTATAGGTTCCAAAGAAGGATCATATAAGTTGACCTGGAACAAACTCGTTCATACATGATCCCTGTTGTTTGTGCCATTTTTTCAAATATAATCTATTTCTAAACTGGAGGAAAAACTGTCATGAGCTGTTTTAAAGGAAACGTGGATGTTGTTTCCCTTTAAAAAGATCCTGACTGTAGAGTGTCTTTGATGTCGATAACCAGCTCACTTTGTATTTAATGTCTTCACTTTTTGCAAAGAAAGTCGCCCGTGACTGCCAAACCACCACACAAGTTTGATTTCCTGGTATTCTTGTTTATAGACATGTTGCGAGTCCAAAAGTATTGAGTATTGGCTGTAAGTAGTCTAGTACCGACTTATTTCGAGGTGACTTAATTCGACTTTAAAATAGCTTTGGAAAGAGAGTGGCAGGGTTTTGAGGGATAAGTGGGAGTAAGAGCGCGCGCGCAATTACGCACAGATATGGAGGGGGAAGAACGAAAAACTCATTTTCCACTTAGTGACTCAGTTTGGGAGCGGAGTGGGAATAACACTGAGACTGGAGTGAGACAGTCTCAGCTCCAATAAACATCCCTGCTCTGGTAAATCCGTGACTTCTTTTGCAAATTATTATTTATTTACAGTGTCTCCAGGAGAGTAAGATCTCTATCTTTACAAACTTTAGGTCGCAGTCTTACTCCCTCTGTTTTCACCACGCCCTTTGAATGCCTGGACCGTTGGGGGGTTGAGTGGGAATAAGGTGAAATGCATTTGCCCATAGTTAAGGGCTCCTTCCTGATTTAACTCGAAGTGCCCACTGTTATTAACCTGATATAAAGCATCATAAGAGCTGCTTCAATGTATAATTATGATCCACTTCAGGTCATGGACACATCAACGTCTTCTTTCTATCAAGTGAGTCTCGGTATAAAAATATACAATCATTGATCACAGATATGTGCTATCAGCCACTGAGGTGACCTTGTCCCTTGATGTATGTTTGAATTACCGATACGGAAAAGGGAAATACATTAGCGCGGGAAAAGTAGGAACCTGGCAACCCTGTTAAGTAGGAACAGTCTCATTCAGTGTGAGGTGTGTGTGGCTCTAAAAAGAACCGTTTTTCTGTCCCTCAGGTGTGATGACAGCTGGACAACTGGAAGTCCACCTGTACAAATGTAGGAGCTGAAATATCTGCACACATGACTGCTTACACTCTGTCATTGTGTTTTCAGACTGATACTGACTGACTGAGCAGTTTGCTGCTGTGATTACACATTATGAACTTACCTAGGCAGAAGAAAAAGTAGTTCCCACCATCCATGTGATTCAAATGAGGGCTAGTTAAGTTTCTTCCATATGTTCCTGTGAATTATCAACATTATTTCAAATAAAATCTCATTCACAGAAAGTTCATTTGTCATCAAGTGAGTAAGAAATAAAATATCTAGAACAGATCCTGGTTCACAGACAAAAAAAAATCATGCTGGATGCAGAAGAGTTAAAGGAGAGAAGTTGCATTTCCTTACAACAGTTGCTTTAAAATGCTGGAGTGGAAGAAGTAGGAAGAGAAGTGGGTGAGAATTGAGAAGTGAAGAACGAGTGGATTGAAGCGACATAAAGTAAAACAAAACGGAAAATAAAGTTGTTCTAAGTTGCCCATGGATATGTCGGGAAAATGGTGAAAATAAGCTTGAAAGTGAGGAAAACAAAGAAAAGTGAAGAGGTTGGAGTGAAGAAGAAGAGGAGAAGAGAGTGCAAAGAAGGTGTGAAAAAGTATAAAGTGAAAAACGAGGGAGGAGGAGAGCAAAGCAGACAGTAAGAACAGCAAAGTTACAGGATAAGAACTAATGGTCAATTGTAAATCTAGAACAAAAATGTAAATGATTGTAAGATCAATAAATAATGTGTGAATAGGACAAAGTCTTGTGGAAAGTTTAATGTGTGAATGTCTGTGAGTCCAGGTTTGCAGAAGTAGAAGCTGGTGGGCTTTCTTTAAAATGGAGCTGCTCTTTTTTTATTTCAAGGTGGATTCAAGAGAATCAGTAACTGTCCACTCACTACATTTCTGTTGTTAATGATCAGGGAAGGTGGTTGTTAAACTTTTAGTCAGCCGAGGAACAGATTGCTTTATTTTTTTTTTATTTTTTTTTTACTTTATTTTATTTTATTAATTTTTTTAACTGCCTCCTCCATTTGTTTTGTCTCACTCCCGTTTCTTCTTTTTACATTTTGAAACTCTGCTCAGGAACTTTTTAAGATCCGACAGCGCAAAATGTAAATGCGCCACTTTCAACCGGTCTTGAAACTTTGCTGTATCTGGTCTTTTAGTCTCTGAATCAGGAGTGAACGTAGTTCGGCAGAGGGCGCTGATCTATGAGGAGAAACAAAACCCACACAGAGCAACAAAAGGAAGAGGAGGAAGAAGAAAGGCGCTGCCTCTGAGCACTGCTACGTCCTCATGCAGTCTTTAAACCTCTGGACAGTCTGAACAGCTTCACATTCTGCTTTATCAAGCTGATCAGCGAAAATGAGCGGAAGAGGCAAAGGAGGAAAAGGACTGGGTAAAGGAGGCGCCAAGCGTCACCGCAAAGTCCTCCGTGATAACATCNCTGAAGCAGGTCCACCCCGACACCGGGATCTCCTCAAAGGCCATGGGCATCATGAACTCGTTCGTGAGCGACATCTTCGAGCGCATCGCCGGTGAGGCCTCTCGTCTGGCTCACTACAACAAGCGCTCCACCATCACCTCCAGGGAGATCCAGACCGCCGTCCGCCTGCTGCTGCCCGGTGAGCTGGCCAAGCACGCCGTGTCTGAGGGAACCAAGGCTGTGACCAAGTACACCAGCTCCAAGTAAAGAGCTCTGCTCTCAACACAAACCAACGGCTCTTTTAAGAGCCACCCACGAACAACTGAAGACAATACTTTCCTGGTTTATAACATGTTTGTACAGTCATACTTTCAGACATGTTCCGGAAGAAATGTGGTGCGTGCCTGTAGCAATCAGAGACTCTTCTTGACTTGTGGAGCGACGATTGTGCCAAACTGTCTTGCTGCTATCATGTGTACCGCATGTAACAGACCTTGCTTTAATATGTATTGCATTCCCTCGCTCTTGACCAATTCAATACATCCAGCTACATCGCTTTTTCCCAGATAAAGGGTTGTCCCTGTAAAAGGTGTTAGAAATCAATAATAGCATCAGCATCTTGGGACATTTTTGACATTTTTTACCTTGTTTTGTCATAGATTTTTATTCATTTTATTCATGCATCATCAGTCGCAGAGCTCCTCTCATCCTGCAGATAAGAATATTTGAATTTTAGCGCCAGAAAAAAGGGGGACAAAAGACGCGGGAAATGACGGACCCGGCAACTGTTGAGTAGGAATGAGGTGAATTACATTTGTCCATAGTCAGAGACTCCTTCCTAACTCGACATGAAGTCTCTGCTCTTTTATCTTTAAAAGCTGCATCAATAAATCATCATGCCTCTCTTCAACTGATTGACACAACAACGTCTTTTTATTTGAGAATTGGTACAAAGGTTTATAAATGTTGATCAGCAAATGTGTCAGCAGCCACTAAGGTCACCTCGTCCTGTAGACAGAAATATTACTGAATACCACAGACAGAAAAAGGGAGAGAAATTAGTGCGGTAAAAGAAAGGACCTGGCAACCCTGCTGAGTAGGATCAGACTTATTCAGTGTGAGGAGTGTGTGGCATCATGGTTTATTAATATTTTTTTCACACATAAAAAAAGTGTCTATAACTCACTAAAAAGTTATAGTTGTAACCCCCCATAAAACATTGTTTCTTTACTATTTATGAATATTATTATTATTATTGCATCGGTTGTAGTCGTAGTTGTGTCATCTCACCAATTACTTTTACAGGAACGATTAAATAATAAAAAGCGTTAGTATGTTTGTGTCTGAACTCTGGCTCAGAGGAAACAACACAGGAGTCCAAACGAACCTCTGATAGAAAGTGATTTATTTCACATGAACAACAGAAATGAAAGAAAGAAGGGCTCTAGTTTTGATAGCGAGACAAGAGGTGATAGGAGAGCTTCACGGACAGATACAGCGCTGAGGAAAGGGGAAACACGTTGTTCAGTCTGCTATGTGCGTTTGATTTATTTAATGAAAATCAAAGAACGATCCCGGAGTCAAAACTAAAAGATAATTACTTCCAAGTAGTAATTAATCATACTGTCTCTCAACCATTATTCTCATTCAAAGCGGAAGAATGTAACTCTTGAGAGGATGGCAGTGGGTGGCCCTGAAAAGGACCTTTGGGTGTTTTCGAGCGCACACAGACAGCAGCTTAACCTCCGAATCCGTAGAGGGTGCGTCCCTGTCTCTTGAGAGCGTAAACCACGTCCATGGCGGTCACGGTCTTCCTCTTGGCGTGCTCGGTGTAGGTGACGGCATCACGGATGACGTTCTCCAGGAAAACCTTGAGGACACCGCGAGTCTCCTCATAGATGAGACCGGAGATACGCTTGACTCCGCCACGGCGAGCCAGACGNAGGAACTTTTTAAGATCCGACAGCGCAAAATGTAAATGCGCCACTTTCAACCGGTCTTGAAACTTTGCTGTATCTGGTCTTTTAGTCTCTGAATCAGGAGTGAACGTAGTTCGGCAGAGGGCGCTGATCTATGAGGAGAAACAAAACCCACACAGAGCAACAAAAGGAAGAGGAGGAAGAAGAAAGGCGCTGCCTCTGAGCACTGCTACGTCCTCATGCAGTCTTTAAACCTCTGGACAGTCTGAACAGCTTCACATTCTGCTTTATCAAGCTGATCAGCGAAAATGAGCGGAAGAGGCAAAGGAGGAAAAGGACTGGGTAAAGGAGGCGCCAAGCGTCACCGCAAAGTCCTCCGTGATAACATCCAGGGCATCACCAAGCCCGCTATCCGCCGTCTGGCTCGCCGTGGCGGAGTCAAGCGTATCTCCGGTCTCATCTATGAGGAGACTCGCGGTGTCCTCAAGGTTTTCCTGGAGAACGTCATCCGTGATGCCGTCACCTACACCGAGCACGCCAAGAGGAAGACCGTGACCGCCATGGACGTGGTTTACGCTCTCAAGAGACAGGGACGCACCCTCTACGGATTCGGAGGTTAAGCTGCTGTCTGTGTGCGCTCGAAAACACCCAAAGGTCCTTTTCAGGGCCACCCACTGCCATCCTCTCAAGAGTTACATTCTTACGCTTTGTACGAGAATTATGATTATGATGTTCATTATTACCTCAAGTATCATTCGTTGATTTGAGTGAAATTATTGAAACGCACAGAGCAGACTGATCCAGTTTGACTCATTGTTATAAGATTATTCAAGGAACACCGTGTCCGACATGCAGCATGTGCCAGTAGTTACAGTTGATACAAGAAATAGAAAAAGACAGAAACGAATAAGAAGAAAATTATTTAGACTTAAAACCTACTAGAATGTTATTATTATTGCCCCCCGCCTTTTTTCCTTTTTGGAGCCACAATTCAGCCATGTACCTGTCCGTGCGGCTCTTCTAGCACCTGTTGTCTCGCTACCAAAACCAGATCCTCTCTTCCTTTATTTCTGAGCAGAGATGAGACACAAACATGTACAACTGCTGAACCATCTTCATGATTTAATCGTTCCTCGTAAAAGATATAAGAGAGATGACCTCCACTAAGACTATTGCTACTACTACTACTACTAATAATAATAATAATAATAATAATAATAATAATGATAATAAAAATAAAAAATAATAATTGGGAAAACAACAGTTTCAGGGGGCATACAATGAAAACACTGGATAATGATTTTTTTTTGTGAAGTGGGTTGAAGCGACTTTTTATGTGTGATCAAAATATTAATAAACCATGATGCCACACACACTCCACGCTGAATAAGTATATTCCTGCTCATCAGGGTTGCCAGGTCCTTTCTGTTACCGCACTAATGTCTCCCTTTTTCTGTCTGTGGTATTCAGTAATATTTCTGTCTACAGGACGAGGTGACCTTAGTGGCTGCTGACACATTTGCTGATCAACAATTATAAACCTTTATATCAATTCTCACTGAATAAAAAGACGTTGTTGCGTCAATCAGTTGGAGGGCATGATGCAGCTTTTAAAGATAAAAGAGCGGACACTTGATGCCGAGTGAGGAAGGAGTCTCTGACTATGGGCAAATGTAATTCACCTCATTCCTACTCAACAGTTGCCGGGTCCGTCATTTCCCGCGTCTTTTGTCCCCCTTTGTTTCTGGCGCTGAAATTCAAATATTCCGATCTGCAGGATGAGAGGAGCTCTGCGACTGATGATGCGTGAAAGAATAAATAAAGTGAAATTATGTAATGAAAAGTGTAACAAATGTGACAAGATGCTGAGGCTATTCTGTGATTCCCTTTTACAGGGACAACCCTATGTCTGGGTGTGACTGTGTAAATGTAAAAGTGATATAGCTGGATGTGTTGAACTGATCTAGGGCGAGGAAATGTAACAAAAGTCAGCAAGGTCTGCTACACATGGTACACACAAAAGCATCTTACACGCACAAGAGTTTCGCTTTTCTTTCTCTTCACAGTCCAAGACGAACCTCAGGATGTTGAAGGCTTGTACCATATTTTTTCCGGATCATGTCTGACATGCTCACTGTACAAATATACTACAAATCAGGAAAATATTGACTTTAGTCGTGAGTGGGTGGCTCTTAAAAGAGCCGTTGGTTTGTGTTGAGAGCAGAGCTCTTTACTTGGAGCTGGTGTACTTGGTCACAGCCTTGGTTCCCTCAGACACGGCGTGCTTGGCCAGCTCACCGGGCAGCAGCAGGCGGACGGCGGTCTGGATCTCCCTGGAGGTGATGGTGGAGCGCTTGTTGTAGTGAGCCAGACGAGAGGCCTCACCGGCGATGCGCTCGAAGATGTCGCTCACGAACGAGTTCATGATGCCCATGGCCTTAGAGGAGATCCCGGTGTCGGGGTGGACCTGCTTCAGGACCTTGTACACGTAGATGGCGTAGCTCTCCTTCCTGGTCCTCCTCCTCTTCTTGCCGCTCTTGGTGGCTTTAGACACGGCTTTCTTGGAGCCCTTCTTGGGCGCTTTCACTGTCTCAGGCATGATTCCAGGCTGCAGACTCAGAGTCTCAGAGAAATGTGAAGTGTCTCAGTTGGGGCTGCTTGGCTTAAAGGAGCTCCACACAAACAAAGCTGTGCTGTAGCTGCTGCAGGATTGGCTGGGTTAGTGTTAGGACTGGAGACTGAACACAGAGGGGGGTCAGGCTTTGTCTGAAATCTCTGACCGATTCCCGCTTTATCCACGCGCTGTGCGTAATGGTTGTCGGTGCGTCCTGANTTGGCCACCAGGCTCTTGACTGCGGTCTTGACGCGGGCCTTATTCTTGTCCACATCGTATCCTCCGGCAGCCAGAGCCTTCTTGAGAGCAGCCAGCGACACGCCGCTGCGCTCCTTGGAGGCAGCCACGGCTTTGACGATGAGCTCGCGGACGCTGGGGCCGCTCTTCGCGGGCTTGCTGCTTTTCTTCTTGGCCGCTTTGGCCGGAGCAGGGGCGGCGGGAGCTGGAGCTACTTCTGCCATTGTTCAGTGTGAGCGCGACAGGCGACGTACAGATACTGTTCTCTCTCTCGAGTTGTGCTAATTCCTGCGCAGGACACTGTCCTTAAATCACACATGAGAACCGTAGAGACTCAACAAGCAGCAACTTCTCTGAGCCGCCTGAAAATTGTGAAACTTGTGTTTTCTCTTCCTCAGAAAAATGCTCCAGACTAAGTTTTCAGAAAGATCTGAGGGTTGATTTGAAAAGCAGGAGATACTCGACCTTTTCCTCTTCACAGTGAATTCATGTTTAGCTCTCAGGTTGTTGTGCTTTTGTTCAGGGAGACTCCAAACATCACAGATTTATCATGCTGATAGCAGCTGCTCATCGACTTGTCTTTCTTCTTTCTTGAATAAAACCTTGTAAAATCATCACAGCACTAATAAATCAACTTTTTCTGTTCATGGACAAGTTTATCTGGAGACACAAAGTCCTAAAACTCATCTCCAGGCCATGCTTTATTCCAAATACCAGGTTTTTGAGGACGCAGCAAACACACTGATAAAGGCTGAGGCCTGTACAGTTTCTCACTGTGACAGAAGATCACTCTTCACATAATCACAGTTAGACAGAAGAGATTTTTTTGAATCATTTATACTTATTGGTGCTTAATTCATCATATATCCATTCGAATATATTTCTGTTTATTTAATGAATTTGACCTTTGTTTAGGCAAACTTCATGAACACAGTAAAAACATTTTTAATGATTGTTTTTAAGCCTGATCCAATAATTTTATGGTCCTAGAATCTAAAGAGCAGAAACTGATCCGTTATTTTGAATGTCATTTGTTTTCAGTAAAAAAAAAGACTGAAAAGTGTTTTACTAAAGTAACAGTGATTTATTGATATTTTAATTACCCCCCAAAAAAGTATTTTTAAACCAATTCCAAAATTCAAAAAAATTCAAGCATTATCATTGTGATATTTTTCCCCTCAAAACTGCTGTTGTCATTATTATTATTATTATTATTATTATTATTATTATTATTATTATTATTATTATCATTATTATTATTATTATTATTATTATTATTATTATTATTATTATTTTTATTATTATTATTATTATTATTATTATTGTTATTATTATTAATATTGATCTCACTAACAATCTTTTAGGAACAATTTCAACATGAAAATAAATTGGGTCCAGTCCTTCAGGCCACAGTTAAGCAGTTGTTCATGTTTTTGTCTCAGTTATGGCTCAGATGAAACAACACAGGAGTCCAAACAAACCCGTGATAGAAAGTGATTTATTTCCCCACACCTTGGTCCTGACGCGTGTCCACCTTCATTAACAAAGATTTAAAGAATGATTCCACTCACGGATGAATTGAATATCCATTTATTTTGAGAGATGCAGTTTTCATCCTCCGTCTGAAAACAATCCGTAAAAGTACAACTTAAATCCATTTTTAGCATTCTCAAGGTTAATCACGGTCAACAAAATTATTTTCGTGGCAGCCTCATATCACCCAGAATAGAACAAAGGAACAGATGAAAACATCTGCAGTGGCTGACCTTATTATGCAAAAACTCCATCAAAAACAGAATTGTCTAAATTTATGAATTAAGATAAACTTTGAGCTATTTCAAATCAGTAAATATACATTGATTCGATACCCAAACAAATTCAATTTGTGCAATAAGAATTAAATTGCCTTTCCAATAGAGTAACTTCTTTCAATTTATCTCTGCAAAGATTTTGACCACAGTTGTTGTTTCTTATTTTTCAGGAACCTATTAGCTTGTCCTGCTGGTCTGCGCAAGGTTGTCATCCTTGGATTATAGTCTAACTGTTGGGAAACATTTACAGGACATGTAGATCATTCTGCTCTATGAGTTTTATCTACTTCACAGACATACATAAGATCATTGAATCAATGTCACCGACTATTTCCTGAAACTATTCAGCGTGTTTTTATTGCTGCTGCCTGTCAGATATTACTCTCTAACAGAACATAAGGATGTAACTCTTCAGAGGATGACAGTGGGTGGCCCTGAAAAGGACCTTTGGGTGTTGACCAGTCTGCTCTATACGTTTAATGAATTTTGCGCACATACGAAGAGCACTGAGACAGTATTCTCAGTTTATACTTAACGAAACTAATCAACGTTTGTCAATTGATGATGTCTGTCAGACATGACCGTCACACAACAGATGTGAAGCATAAAAAGAATGTAACTCTTCAGAGGATGGCAGTGGGTGGCCCTGAAAAGGACCTTTGGGTGTTTTCGAGCGCACACAGACAGCAGCTTAACCTCCGAATCCGTAGAGGGTGCGTCCCTGTCTCTTGAGAGCGTAAACCACGTCCATGGCGGTCACGGTCTTCCTCTTGGCGTGCTCGGTGTAGGTGACGGCATCACGGATGACGTTCTCCAGGAAAACCTTGAGGACACCGCGAGTCTCCTCATAGATGAGACCGGAGATACGCTTGACTCCGCCACGGCGAGCCAGACGNGCTTGGTGATGCCCTGGATGTTATCACGGAGGACTTTGCGGTGACGCTTGGCGCCTCCTTTACCCAGTCCTTTTCCTCCTTTGCCTCTTCCGCTCATTTTCGCTGATCAGCTTGATAAAGCAGAATGTGAAGCTGTTCAGACTGTCCAGAGGTTTAAAGACTGCATGAGGACGTAGCAGTGCTCAGAGGCAGCGCCTTTCTTCTTCCTCCTCTTCCTTTTGTTGCTCTGTGTGGGTTTTGTTTCTCCTCATAGATCAGCGCCCTCTGCCGAACTACGTTCACTCCTGATGCCGTTGACCAAAGCTGTGGTTCTCTACCTTTTTCAGTCGCGACCCCCAACCATGCAATGGTGTCCTCGACCCCCTCCCAATCACTCGCAGGTGTGAATAGATCATGATCGCTGTCCGCGGTGCTGAAACCTGAAACTGTTCAGGTATGCTGAGAAAGAAAAGGGTGAAAATGTCCTTCTAGTCCTTATTCTACTCCCTTCAGTAAGTTGTCAGTGAAACACTGGCTCTAATCCCAAATTAATGCCAGTGGGGAAATCGAAAATTGTGGAAACACAACGAAGTGAAGCGATAGTGCAAGTGTGGGAAAGAAAACAGTCAGAGATGGTAAAAGTACTCACGTTCTTTACTTAAGTAGAAGTGCAGATACTTGTGTGTGTATTTATATAAAAAGACTCTGGAAAACTTAAAGTACTAATTCAACTCTTCTACTCCAGTAAAAGCAAAAAAGAACACTTTCTGAAATGCACCTTAGTACAAAAGTATAAAAGTAAAAATGATTTTAGTGCTGTCAAGGGATAACAAATGTGCAATTAATAATTACGACCTGTAATTAATTCATCTAATTCATCACTTTTAAAATCTCAACTGAAATTGTCGGAAAAAAGTTTTTGAGTTGTTGTATTTTCATTTGAATTCATTACATTATTGTGACAGATAAAAGATTGAAGCATAAAAGGTGTTTGACAGTTGTTTCCAACAGACTTTAACAGATGCAGTTCTTACTCTTTACATTCTGCTGGATTTAAGACTAGTTCACAGTTCTGCCTGCAACCTTTAGTTTCCATCACTAGAGAGAATATTGTTGTGTTACTAATGTCAATTTCCATATCATAACCCCTGATCTTCCACTATGTTCATCAGCCTGCAGTCTCTCTAGTTGTTACCACAGAACGGATCGGGTAACCACAATCCGTGCAGGATAAAAAAACAAAAATAACTTTTCTTCCCTCTTTCGATTGTGTATTCTCTTTTTGGCTCTCTTACCTGAAGTTTATTTTATCCCCGATAAAAACTACTTAAGAACAGCAGCTGTCAACCATCGTAAAACAAAACTTATACTCTGTTTTAAATGTCCAATAAGTAGCCTAATGAAAAGCCAACTCCTCATAAAAATAAATAAATGAAAAAATAAACAAATAAATAAATGAATAAATAAAAAGACTTGAACACAGTGCAGCCAAATAACATCTTCATATCACCGCAGCGTAAGGATGAGAGAAACATTTCTTCTTGTTGTTGGATTTTTTTTCTATTTTTATTATTATTTTTGGCCCGTATTAAGTTTATATTTTAAAACAAAAGTCGAAATTTTGAGATAAAAAGTCAAAATTATTAGTTAAAAGCCAAAAGAGATTCAAAAAAAAAGAGTTCATATTACGGGGAAAAAAATCACTTTCTCCATGAAAAGTCAAACATTTAAGAAAAGATTTCAATTAAAAAAAAGAAGTTGGGATTTTTGAAATAAAAAGTTGAAATTCTGAGATCAAAAGTCTAGATTTAGACTTATCACATGAATTTGACTTTTACGTCGGCATTTTTTCTTACTACTAGTCCATATATATATATATATATATACATACATACAAAAAACACATTTCCTCTCCACAACACCAAATCTTGTTACCACTTGATTTGTAGGGTATATTAAGTGCAAAAATTTCAAAGTCACTTCCTTGATTTTATTTTTTAACAATATTTCTGACTTAAGTTCCAAACGGATGACCAGTTAATATTTGTGTATCTTGAGTTCCATATGAATTTTGATTGTGGGGTTGAAGTTTGTCGGTATAATTTCTTAATATGTTTATTGTTACACTTTTTCCTTGTTAGTTGTTTACCACCAAGAAAAATTTAGTTGAGTATTGTATAATTTCCTCCCCTCCCCCGCTGCAGTTATCTTAACAAACCTTCTGGAATTTCATCAAACACTGTTTGGTTATTTTAAGGGCTGGTGGTCAAACTGATGTATTTGGTGAGAAATGAGTGGCATGAGACGGCTGGATCCAATTCACAGATTTATTGAGAAGTTGTTCACATATACTGCTTGAGTGGTATTGTCTGGAGTATAATGAAAAGAAAGGACAGAAATTAGCATTCAAATCAAACAAAAACTCAAACATTTCATCAGTTAATGATAAATTAATCAAAGGCAACAAAGGAGCAAAATTAGGGTCCTTAAACTGGACAAACTCACATATTTAACGCACTCCTTGCAGCAGAACAGGTTTTGTGTCCAGTCTGGTGGGGAAACAGAGCTCAATGCTCTGCTCCCTCTTGTAGCAGAGCAGCAGCCACACCTGTGCTGACTCTCCAGCCAGCACAGGTGTGGCTGCTGCTCTCATCAGGAGAAGCAGAGGGGGAGGGTTTCCAACAAAGAAGAAAGAAATGGAACCTATACTAAGAGTTTTTTTCAATGCAAAATTTATTCAAACAGCTGTTATGAATTATTGTTTTCTTAGAAGTAAATACTAATTTCGCAATAAATTAATTATTATTTTTTTTAATCGTGAAAGATCTCCCGCATGCGCACAAGAGTACAAATGAAATAACGGACACCGCGCTTCAGTTGGTGAGTAATCCCACAATTTAAAACTTAAAGCGTACTTTTTTCCACCACCTCTCGTCATCCTTTTCGTTAAACCTGAAGAACATTGNATAACAGCGAAAATTTAATGACTTAATTAAAAGGAACTTTATAGACAAAAACAAGTTCATTTTTTAATTTTTTAGTACGAAGAAAGGTTTGACTTTGTCCCGGAACCATAGATCAACGTTGACGTTCACTGTCGGACACAATATGTGTTGCACTCTGACTTCTTAGCTCGTTTCCACAATTTTAGCACAAAATCTCGTTTTTTCCGCAATAAAACAGTTCCACTTTGTGTCAGATTTATAGTCTCTGCAAAAAGAAGTCAGAACATATACATGTCACAATGATACTTTAAAGCACGTGCCCATAAACAATACCCAAACCTGTGTTGTTGTTAGCATTTAGGCTAACACGTTGCCTTACAGTATCACAGCAGCCAATGAGGGAGCTAGAGAAATATTTGTAATGGGGGAGTATTGTGGGTATTCTTCAAACATGATTCTTATTTGATTTATTATGAAGACTGTGGCTTGTAATTGTGCGATGTTAGGGCTGAGTTTGGATGTTACAGGTAAGCAGTGAGTGTATGTATCTGGATCTAAATGTTCCACTTTTAACCATTAATTTGTGACTATATGAAGATAAATGAAACCACAATAATTACATGTTGTGTCGTATGTTCATTTATCTCCATTATACAACATTCAAGCAATCTAAAAGTTTGCTTTCTCTCAGTAAACATGCTGTTTTGCCTGTTACATCTTCGCACCATGACAGTAGAGGCTCTGTCTGTCATACTAGTATTGTGACATGAGCAGTGAGAAGTCAAGACTATACTTTCAGGGATCATTTCTATAGTTTCTAACTTGAGAAATGTGTTTCTAAAGTGTTTGGTCTCTCCAGCCACGATGATGAGTCTGTGATACTCTTTCCTGAGCGTGAAGCGGGTAGAAAGACTTGAAGTAATTCACATGCTTTCTACTTTTGATGACCGTTCACTGTCTCCTCTGGAGACTTTGAGGGAAAGAGTATGATCAGAGTGGTGCTGAATAATTGTTTAAAACAAAAACCCAGTGAGCTGTTTCTTTGATTGGTCTGTGAAAATGCAAACCCAATTTACATCATGACTGATACAGACCATGTTGCTTCGTAGCCTCTTTTGCAGATACTCATTCTTAAGGTAGTGTGTCAAAGATGTGACCTTAGTTCTCGCTATGTATGATTAACATTTTCTTATTTTTGCAGAACAAAGTGATGTTGGCTGAAGGCGTTTCTTAGGGGTATTATTTTTTGTAGGAGTTTAATCCAGAATTTTCTGATACTTCTTAAACCCTCTTCATTTGAGCGTAATAAACATTTCGAATGAATTGTTAATTTGGATGTTGGTTGTTGGCTAACTGAGATTTACTCTGACTTATTTAGTGATTCAAAAAGTGCAACAAGCAATCAAGGTTCTCCTTATATCTCACTTGATTTTGCTGTCATATGTACATATTTTGAATTACATTAAATTACTTTGCTTTGGTTCAAGCACCACCACTGTGGAAGATTTGGCAGCTATACAAGAAGTGTGATATGAGCAGTGAGAAGTCAAGACTATACTTTCAGGGATCATTTCTATAGTTTCTAACTTGAGAAATGTGTTTCTAAAGTGTTTGGTCTCTCCAGCCACGATGATGAGTCTGTGATACTCTTTCCTGAGCGTGAAGCAGGTAGAAAGACTTGAAGTAATTCATATGCTTTCTACTTTTGATGACTGTTCACTGTCTCCTCTGGAGACTTTGAGGGAAAGAGTATGATCAGAGTGGTGAGGGTGAATGACTGTGAAGAGAAACAAAAACAAATGCTCGTAACACATATGTTTTCAGTAGCATATGGTTTGTATTGGTCCCCGTAAGTTGACATTTTCAGCCTCAAGATTATCAGTTAATCACTTGACATGTCTTTTTTTTATGTACTCTGTGATGTATTATCAAGTTCCTGGTAATAGTTGTCCAAGTTCTCTGCATACTGACTTGTAATTATTTTCCATGTTGCCTCCAAGTCATCTACTTCTGAGCCTGATAAGTTTCATTTTGTCATTTTAGATGTTTGATGTTGGCTAACAAAGAATCACTGTGAATTATTTAGTTATTTTACACTTTCAATAAACATTCTATTTCTTCTTTCTATCTCACTTGATGGTGCTGTAATATCCACTCACTTTGTTAAATATTTACAATCACATTTATGCATGTGTCTAGTTTGCACCATGACAGTAGAGGCTCTGTCTGTCATACAAGTATTGTGAGGTGAGCAGTGGAAAGTCAAGACTATACTTTCAGGGATCATTTCTATAGTTTCTAACTTGAGAAATGTGTTTCTAAAGTGTTTGGTCTCTCCAGCCACGATGATGAGTCTGTGATACTCTTTCCTGAGCGTGAAGCGGGTAGAAAGACTTGAAGTAATTCACATGCTTTCTACTTTTGATGACAGTTCACTGTCTCCTCTGGAGACTTTGAGGGAAAGAGTATGATCAGAGTGGTGCTGAATACTTGTTATAGGGAAATTAAGAAACAACATAATCAATACTGAGTATCTAGCTTGAAGGGAATAGTTAATCAGTGTTAAAAGAGGTTTCTCCCAGCATTATATGATGTTGATTTATCCTCTTCTTCTGAGCCTTATAAGAGTTTCATTGTGTCACTTTGGTTTTATTAATGTAGTTTGATAGGAAATAGTGAACAGCTTCTGATCGCTCAGTGATATTGCCTGAAGCCTAATCCACATTATCAAAAGGGGTTAACATCAACTATTTTAAAAAATGTTTCTGGGAATGTTGTAAAATTAGTAGGAACTATTTCCTTTTTTTTTTCTTATCATCAATTTTCATAAAATTAATGCTAAGTACAGTTAGATTGTTTTTTTTCTTCTTCCCTCAACTCTGGCTTTTAACTGAGATTTATTTGACCTTTTTTAGTAATTTTATGTATTTATATATAACAGTCCATTTTTCTTTATATCTTACTTAATTGTGATGTCATATGAACATAAAATACCTTACCAGACATTCACGTATATATTGTTTTACGTGTCATGTTAGCACCATGACAGTAGAGGCTGTGACTGTCATACTAGTAGTGTGACATGAGCAGTGAGAAGTCAAGACAATACTTTCAGGGATCATTTCTATAGTTTCTAACTTGAGAAATGTGTTTCTAAAGTGTTTGGTCTCTCCAGCCACGATGATGAGTCTGTGATACTCTTTCCTGAGCGTGAAGCGGGTAGAAAGACTTGAAGTAATTCACATGCTTTCTACTTTTGATGACCGTTCACTGTCTCCTCTGGGGACTTTGAGGGAAAGAGTATGATCAGAGTGGTGGTGAATAATTGTGAAAAATAAAAACCCAGTCATTTGTTTCTCTGACGTGTTTGAGAAAATACAAACCCAAAATCCATCCCTTTTGATACAAACCATGCTGGTTACCGCCGCTTTTCCAATGTTCATAATTTATGTAGTGTCAAAGATGTGACTTTAGTTCTTGCTATGAATGGACAACATTTTCTTATTTATGCAGAACAAAATGATGTTTGTTGAAGGCATTTTTTGGGGGTATTATTTTTTGTGGGAGTTCAATCCAGAATTTTCTGATACTTCTTAAACCCTCTTCATTTGAGCGTAATAACATTTCATTTTGTTAATTTGGATGTTGGTTGTTGGCTAACTGAGATTTACTCTGACTTATTTAGTGATTCAAAAAGTAAAACATGCAATCAAGGTTCTCCTTATATCTCACTTGATTGTACTGACATATGTACATACTTTGAATAACATTAAATTACTTTGCTTTGGTTCAAGCACCACCACTGTGGAATATTTGGCAGCTATACAAGAAGTGTGATATGAGCAGTGAGAAGTCAAGACTATACTTTCAGGGATCATTTCTATAGTTTCTAACTTGAGAAATGTGTTTCTAAAGTGTTTGGTCTCTCCAGCCACGATGATGAGTCTGTGATACTCTTTCCTGAGCGTGAAGCGGGTAGAAAGACTTGAAGTAATTCACATGCTTTCTACTTTTGATGACCGTTCACTGTCTCCTCTGGAGACTTTGAGGGAAAGAGTATGATCAGAGTGGTGATGAAAACTTGTGAAAAAGAAAACTCAACCAGAAATTCCACACTGACAAGGTTTTTAACGCTTACATGGCCAAAGTCAGGTTGAAGGGTGAAGCCACTTGTGGGTCGATATCGAGCGGCAACCTCCGGTCTGAAAAAATGAGACAACACGGAAGTGCTAAAAAGCTGCTGTTCCTCCAGTGACCGCTTGAGGCTGGCTCCAGAAGCACCGGAAGTCCTGTACAAGCAGACGGGAAAAAGGCCGTTTTCAGAGCCGAAATCGGCGTATTTAAAGCCTGGTACAAACTCTGTCTCCTATCTGGATCGCTAATTTTGCTAACGGCACACACTGTGAGGGGGGTGAATTTTTTTCTCACTCGGCCGTTTGGAAGATATTAGGACTAAGAGCTTACCCAATCAGAGCCACAGCACAGATCACGTGACTGACGGGTGCCCAATGGCTGTGAGTTTGGGCACTCGTCACTCGTCCCAA
Source organism: Thalassoma bifasciatum (assembly GCA_008086565.1). Taxonomy (NCBI): domain Eukaryota; kingdom Metazoa; phylum Chordata; class Actinopteri; order Labriformes; family Labridae; genus Thalassoma; species Thalassoma bifasciatum. The sequence goes on from RPOG01000342.1 coordinate 29,707, forward strand.
TTTCAATATGGCCGTGCCCGTCATTTAGCCTCAAAACAGAGCTGCAGTAACAGACGGGTGACGTCACGGAGACTACGTCAATGTTTTATACAGTCTATGGTCGATATTCATGCTGAATTGTAAATGGAAGTCATCTGTTACAGCTATATGTAATATGAACTTATTAAGTGGTGTGTTGCTGAGCCATATCAGGGCTGTTTTTGATGTTAACCCTTTTTTGTATAAGTCCCTACCAGAATTCTTTTCTTTGTTTGATGCTTTTTGAGCATATTTTATGACTGTTTAGTTGTTGTGAAACAAACAGAATTCTGTTTTCTGCCCAATTATTAAGGAACAATGTCTTGTTGTTCCAGATTAAAGATCTGTGTGAAGTTAAATTGTGTTTATACATCATCAACCAAAATATGAGCGCTTCCTGTGAAAATTAGACAGATTGACATGAATCTGACCAACACCAAAGTTACATTGCAACAAAAAATTCAACCCCTCCACCCTTCTTGAAATTAAGGAAACCATAATTAATCCTTTTCTTTTATATGTCTTTTGAACCAATTAACTCTAAAAATTGAATCAGCCGTATGGAAATATAGCACATTTAGACCCCCTACAGAGTATGAGTTACATAATATATTATTATGAATGAATGAACACATTCATACCAAAAACATTTGCAATTTAAGAAATTTCTGGGAGAAATGGTTTGTTTTCTGAAAAAGTTCTAGAGGTGCCAATAATTTCGTCCATGACTGTTATTAATTTATTTATTTTACTCACCTTGTCCTCTGCATACACATGGAACATTTCCTTCCACTGTCACACGGATGAATGAATGAGAACATGAAGAATAAATCAAAAATACACATTTTTAAAGAGTGTCATGAATCTAAGTTAAACACCTACCTGACATTTACTTATGAAATCATAAACTGCAGCATTAATCAAATACTCCTCTATATTACCGGATCTATTCCCCTTTCATTTAAAATTAACTGAGCTTGTTTTTACATGACAAGTGAAAACACATTTAATTTAACATTGTTGAGGGTAAAACTAATAACTAGATGGACACATAGGAGCACACGTGATACATAAACCACCCACAGATTCAAACCTCTTTGATTTCCATCAAAAACAGAAGCACATAGTTCAAGAGGAACAAGAAGAAAAAAATGCTGAGTAATCATTGTGCTGGGGTTACAGGGATAAAAAGCAGTGTCATGATTATGACATGTTATAGTCACATTAATGCTCCAATGGATGGCCTGCTGCAGGTCAGTATGTGTCAAAGACTTTGAGAACATCCTCACAGAGTGGAAATCATCTCTGTAGTAGAGTGAGGTGACTCTTTAAAGAGCTTTCATTCAGCCGACACAACAAGTTTGAAGTGATGTCATTCAGCACCTGGGACAGCGACAGCAGAGCTGCACTCTCAGAGGAGGAGAAGGAGACAGATGGAGTGATGCTTCTGACTAAACTTGATGTGGATGAAGCTGAAGAAAAAAGAAGCAGACCAAACCTGACATGTTGCTGTGTGATCATCCCATGAAACATCAACTTGAACAGAGAGAGAAGAGAGAAACATAAACATCATGAAGCTGTTTCTGCTTGGATTGAACAGGAATGTCTCCTCCAGTATAAACTGAAACTATTAGTCAATGGTTTGTCTGAGCCCTGGCTCAAAAACTCTTATGATGGTAAAGGCTTAAGTGTGTGAAGTGAGTTAAAGCAGGTGTTAGGAAATTTGAAGAGGATCACATAGTATCTGAGGAACAACTCCTCCTCCAGTCAACACATGCTTCATCTAGGTGTTACAATTTAGAGATAAAATCTCAGAAAAAATAACATCATTTACAAACATCACTCAGTCAGTCACTCATTCCATCATCAGAGTTTGTTTGAACTTTACTGATGGATAGAAATTCAAACAAAGATTCAGGAAACACATATAAATGCTGAAGGTTGTAGGTGCTAATAAACCTGTTGATCGAGTGTGAACCAATGTGTTGGCCTGTTGTCTGCACGTTGATACATCACACCTTGTCTTATTGGGACATGGTGATTGTCCATTTGATGCAGAAAAAATCTCCCTTGGCTGCTTCAGTACACCCCCCATAAGCCAAGCCCCATAGACACTGGCCGAGGAGTCAATTCGCTCCTCGTTGGAGTGTGAACTGGTGGTTCACCTTATTCCAAAATTTGCTATTGATCCACTACCAAGTAAATAAAGTGACAGTATCAGTGCTGACAATACTGAGACCAATACTTTAACATGGAAAAGCAGGTTGTCAAAAATGATGAAAATAATACACAAGTACTAAAACCACTGTTTCCATTCATAAGTGAAAGTAGAACCCTTTTCTTTTTTTCAACCAGAATATAATCGTATGCTTTATCCTCCCCAGCTTTGCTATAAAACAGTGGATCTGAATAGTTGAGAATAGCAGCAGTTATTATATTAGCATTTAAGATGTTTGGACTAAACAGCTCACACATAATGGCAGATTAACCATTACAGAAACATTAACGTATTAAAGGAACATCATTTAGGAAATTAGCTGTTTATTGATTATGAAGAGCAGCAGTGCAAAACAACTTGCACTGGGTGTTGATTAAATGCAAATTTTAAGCAGACCAGTCTATTAAAAACACCTGAGGTCTCAATAGACCCTGGGCAAAGAGAGTCCCCACTTTAAAAAGGTACAGTTTTATGGTTGAAAATCCTTATTTGTAGTCCACCTCATCGGTGAGCAAGTCTACGAGGCCAACAACAGTCAGGGTCAATGAGTAGTCAGCTTCCCTTCATCTGAATTCACAGAAGGTCATTAGAAACCTGGATAACAACAAGTCATCTAGTGGATTCACCCAAACTTTCCCTCGTGCCAAATTGCAACTCGGATTCAGACAAAGAGGCACAAATCCTACACAACTGACCTTTGACAGACAGGAACCAATTACCTGGACCTACCGACAGGGGGCGTGGTTTTCACTTCTGGCTTCAGCTCTCACATACAGGTATATTGATGATTAGAATCGATCAACCCACCTCTAGTATGAAACACTGACACCAACAATTCCTGGCGCAGGACGGATTTATCAGTGAGGGAACATTTAAAAGACCTCTGCGCAATTTTGACGATTGTGCCAGATCCTTCCAGCCAAGCTGATCTTGTTTCGCACTCTTGATGCTGGTTTGTTTGATTGTGTTTCGTTTTCATTTGTTCGAGATCTAAATATATAAAACAGGAACTTGAATGACTTGGATGTGAGCTCTTTTGTGTGAGTGAGGTGGCTCTTAAAAGAGCCGTTGTGTTGTTGTGGAGCTGCAGACAGTCTAAGCTCTCTCTCCGCGGATGCGGCGGGCCAGCTGTATGTCTTTGGGCATGATGGTGACTCTCTTGGCGTGGATGGCGCAGAGGTTGGTGTCCTCGAACAGACCCACCAGGTAAGCCTCGCTGGCCTCCTGCAGAGCCATGACAGCCGAGCTCTGGAAGCGCAGGTCGGTCTTGAAGTCCTGAGCGATTTCTCGGACAAGGCGCTGGAAGGGCAGCTTGCGGATGAGCAGCTCGGTGGATTTCTGGTAGCGACGGATCTCCCTCAGAGCCACGGTACCGGGCCTGTAACGGTGAGGCTTCTTGACGCCGCCGGTGGCGGGGGCGCTCTTACGGGCAGCCTTGGTGGCCAGCTGCTTCCTGGGGGCTTTGCCTCCGGTGGATTTACGGGCAGTCTGCTTGGTACGAGCCATGGTAACTT
>RPOG01000342.1:34180-44276 GCA_008086565.1 Thalassoma bifasciatum
GGCAAAGCCAGAGCTAAGGCCAAGACCCGATCATCTCGTGCCGGGCTCCAGTTCCCCGTGGGTCGTGTCCACAGACTGCTGCGTAAAGGCAACTATGCCCAGCGTGTGGGAGCCGGCGCCCCCGTCTACCTGGCGGCTGTGCTGGAGTACCTGACCGCTGAGATCCTGGAGTTGGCCGGGAACGCTGCTCGCGATAACAAGAAGACCCGTATCATCCCCCGCCACCTGCAGCTGGCTGTCCGCAACGACGAGGAGCTCAACAAGCTGCTGGGCGGAGTCACCATCGCTCAGGGAGGCGTGCTGCCCAACATCCAGGCTGTGCTGCTGCCCAAGAAGACCGAGAAGGCCGCCAAGAAGTAAACACTCCTCAACTGAAACAACACAAAGGCTCTTTTAAGAGCCACACACCTCCAGCAGAGAGCTGACATTCCTAAATACTGTTATCATGGTATCTGACATTTGGTCAGCTTTACTTGTCGGGTCCAGATGCGCTGCAGGGTGTAAGAAAAGCAGAAAGCATTTAAGACCTCACTAAGAAAAGTAAGAAGGGGAGGCTTCAAATTTTGAGCTGGAAGATCAATACCATGTTTTTCCCAGCTCGTTAGCGGATATACCACATAATTGTGTCGTGGGTTCACCAGCATCTAACAGATGAAGCAAGTGAGAAAAAAGTATAGGTTCCAAAGAAGGATCATATAAGTTGACCTGGAACAAACTCGTTCATACATGATCCCTGTTGTTTGTGCCATTTTTTCAAATATAATCTATTTCTAAACTGGAGGAAAAACTGTCATGAGCTGTTTTAAAGGAAACGTGGATGTTGTTTCCCTTTAAAAAGATCGACTGACATCTCACAGAAACTACAGCTATTGGTCGAGTGAAACATAAATTACAGAAGTGAAAAACGTTTCTTTCAGCGGGCACTGACGGTTTGGTGGTGTGTTCAAACTAAAGGACCATAAGAACAAATATCTGTACAACGCTCAGGTTTTCATAACTCATAACCGACATTCATCAGATCATGGCTGAATAAAGCTCCAACACAGACTTAATTCGACTTTAAAATAGCTTTGGAAAGACAGATTGGCAGGGTTTTGAGGGATAAGTGGGGGTAAGGGCGCGCGCGCAATTACGCACAGATATGGAGGGGGGAGAACGGAAAAACCCATTTTCCACTTTGTGACTCAGTTTGGGAGCGGAGTGTGAACAACACTGAGACTGGAGTGAGACAGTCTCAGCTCCAACAAACATCCCTGCTCTGGTAAATCAGTGACTTCTTTTGCAATAATAATAAATAAATGTCACAGAGGTCCTCTCATTCTAGAGATAGAAATGTTTGAAATCCAGCGTCAGAATGAGGGAGACAAAAGTGGTGCGGGAAACTTAGGGACCTGGCAACCCCCGTTGAGTGGGAATAAGGTGAAATGCATTTGCCCATAGTTAAGGGCTCCTTCCTGATTTAACTCGAAGTGCCCACTGTTATTTACCTGTGTCAGGGAAATTTCCTCTGTTGAACTCACGAATTCTAAGTTACAATAGTTGCAATCCACAGAGTGATGAATCAGAGCCTTTAATCATGCAGCATGGAGAGGAGACTTCAGGAAAGTGTCCTCTCCCGATGGTGACATTCTGTTTCCTTATCTACAGTCAGGGTTACAACAATAACAACTTCACAAACCACTCCCTGCATTCTAAACCTAGGGACAACAAAAGGCAGTTGTCTTTGATCAATCTGTTGTCTCCTATCTTGATCAATGGGTGTCAGCTGAATAACTGCTACTTCCCCAAACGACCCCATATGGGGCAATAAAACCTCTAAAGGATTAAAATCCTCCCCACCGAAACTTCCTGGCAAAGAATTCACCTGCTAACACCTGGACATCTGCTTTGCCCTCACACCTGATGTAAAGCATCATAAGAGCTGCTTCGATGTATAATTATTATCCACTTCAGGTCATGGACACGTCAACGTCTTCTATCAAGTGAGACTGTGACGGTGTCACCTTAAGGTAAATTATAAGTCCATATGCAGGTAAATAAAAAGAGCACAAAAAAAGGAGAATAAAAGTGTTCTTTGTGATGGGTTTGAAGTTAAATATTACCAGTAAATAAAATATGCATGGGTGCTAAGAAATGAAAATATGTATGGGTGCCAAGAAATGTATATGATATATGGGTGTAAAAAGTAAATGAATGTAAGACAACAGAGATTATATAAGTAGGATGTGTCGTAGAGGAAGGAGTTGGTTGGTTGGTCGGAGTGGAACCGGGAAAGCAAAAGTGGAAACGGGAAACATATTCGGACTATCTATGTTTTTGAAAGGTGACTTATGAAATAAAACTGTAGACTGATTTTCACGGTCGCTGGTGAGATACACCGGATTGTGGATGTTAAACGGCTGCGCTCCTCCTGCTGACGCTGAGCACCTGTGGCGCGGAGGAGAACAAAGAGGCTGTTTGTCCGACTTCTCTTTTTCCTGGAGACCCGGTGAGATCGTTTCTTTTTTTTGTCTTTTTGCTTGGCCTGGTATACCAGTGATTTTTTGTTTGATCAAACCTTCTTTTTGGACTGTTTTCCTTTTTTTCGCTTGTGGATTATCGGACATTTGCTTGCGTAAAGACACTTGGGGTGGGATAGCGCATCGCGCCGACGGACTTTTATTTAAACTAAGAGACTCTTAAAAACAGCTTTTCGTTGTCTACAAAGGAATTTTCATTGTAAAAGGAAGTTTGAGTTATTTAGGAATTAAACAATTGCATCGTGGGGGTTTATTGGGGGTTTGCTCATTGTTTTTTGTGATTGTTTTCATTGTTGTCTGGGGCTGTCGGGTAGTGGGCTTCATTTAATACCCGTGGCTGCCTAATTTCGTTTTCTCTCTATGATGTTTTGATTCTGGCCAGTCAAAGAGTGAGTTTTGAAGTGTTTTTTTGATTGGGTTTTCTTAACTGTTGGTTACCCGTAAATATTCCCCCTTGTGTTGTCGCGCAGGAAAGGAATTCTGAGCGTTACAAGACTCGGTATAAAAATATACAATCATTGATCACAGATTTGTGCTTTCAGCCACTGAGGTGACCTTGTCCCTTGATGTCTGTTTGAATTACCGATACGGAAGAGGGAAATAAATTAGCGCGGGAAAAGTAGGAACCTGTCAACCCTGTTGAGTAGGAACAGACTCATTCAGTGTGAGGTGTGTGTGGCTCTAAAAAGAGCCGTTTTTCTGTCCCTCAGGTGTGATGACAGCTGGACAACTGGAAGTCCACCTGTGCAAATGTAGGAGCTGAAATATCTGCACACATGACTGTTTACACTCTGTCATTGTGTTTTCAGACTGATACTGACTGACTGAGCAGTTTGCTGCTGTGATTACACATTATGAACTTACCTAGGCAGAAGAAAAAGTAGTTCCCACCATCCATGTGATTCAAATGAGGGCAAGTTAAGTTTCTTCCATATGTTCCTGTGAATTTTCAACATTATTTAAAATACAATCTCATTCACAGTAAGTTCATTTGTCATCAGGTGAGTAAGAAATAAAATTTCTAGAACAGATACTGGTTCACAGACAAAATAAAAAAAAACCATGCTGGATGCAGAAGAGTTAAAGAAGAGAAGTTGCATTTCCTTACAACAGAGCCTTTGAAATGCAGGAGTGGAAGGAGGAGGAAGAGAAGTGAGTGAGAATTGAGAAGTGAAGAACGAGTGGATTGAAGCGACAAAGTGAAACAAAACTGAAAATATGAGACACGAAGAAAAAAAGAAAAGAAAATATAGTTGTTCTAAGTAGCCCATGGATATGTGGGGAAAATATTGATAATAAGCTTAAAAGTGAGGGGGAAAAAAAGAAACGTGAAGAGGTTGGAGTGAAGAAGAAGAGGAGAAGAGAGTGCAAAGAAGGTGTGAAAAAGTATAAAGTGAAGAACGAGAGAGGAGGAGAGCAAAGCAGACAGTAAGAACAGCAAAGTAACAGGATAATAACTAATGGTCAATTGTAAATCTAGAACAAAAATATTGATGATTATAAGATCAATAAATATTGTATGAATAGGAAAAAATCTTGTGAACAGTTTGATGTGTGAATGGAGTCTGTGAGTCCAGGTTTGCAGAAGTAGAAGCTGGTGAGCTTTCTTTAAAATGGAGCTGCTCTTTTTTCATTTCAAGGTGGATTCAAGAGAATCAGTAACTGTCCACTCACTACATTTCTGTTGTTAATGATCAGGGAAGGTGGTTGTTAAACTTTTGATCAATGAATGAACGGATTGCTTTATTTTATTTGATCTTTCAAAAAAAAAACTGCCGTCTCCATGTGTTTTGTCTCACTCCCGTTTCTTCTTTAACATTTTGAAACTCTGCTCAGGAACTTTTTAAGATCCGACAGCGCGAAAGTGTAAAAGCGCAACTTTCAACCGGTCATGAAACTTTGCTGTATCTGGTCTTTTAGTCTCTGAATCAGGAGTGAACGTAGTTCGGCAGAGGGCGCTGATCTATGAGGAGAAACAAAACCCACACAGAGCAACAAAAGGAAGAGGAGGAAGAAGAAAGGCGCTGCCTCTGAGCACTGCTACGTCCTCATGCAGTCTTTAAACCTCTGGACAGTCTGCACAGTTTCACATTCTGTTTTATCAAGCTGATCAGCGAAAATGAGCGGAAGAGGCAAAGGAGGAAAAGGACTGGGTAAAGGAGGCGCCAAGCGTCACCGCAAAGTCCTCCGTGATAACATCCAGGGCATCACCAAGCCCGCTATCCGCCGTCTGGCTCGCCGTGGCGGAGTCAAGCGTATCTCCGGTCTCATCTATGAGGAGACTCGCGGTGTCCTCAAGGTTTTCCTGGAGAACGTCATCCGTGATGCCGTCACCTACACCGAGCACGCCAAGAGGAAGACCGTGACCGCCATGGACGTGGTTTACGCTCTCAAGAGACAGGGACGCACCCTCTACGGATTCGGAGGTTAAGCTGCTGTCTGTGTGCGCTCGAAAACACCCAAAGGNGTGGGTGGCTCTTAAAAGAGCCGTTGGTTTGTGTTGAGAGCAGAGCTCTTTACTTGGAGCTGGTGTACTTGGTCACAGCCTTGGTTCCCTCAGACACGGCGTGCTTGGCCAGCTCACCGGGCAGCAGCAGGCGGACGGCGGTCTGGATCTCCCTGGAGGTGATGGTGGAGCGCTTGTTGTAGTGAGCCAGACGAGAGGCCTCACCGGCGATGCGCTCGAAGATGTCGCTCACGAACGAGTTCATGATGCCCATGGCCTTAGAGGAGATCCCGGTGTCGGGGTGGACCTGCTTCAGGACCTTGTACACGTAGATGGCGTAGCTCTCCTTCCTGGTCCTCCTCCTCTTCTTGCCGCTCTTGGTGGCTTTAGACACGGCTTTCTTGGAGCCCTTCTTGGGCGCTTTCACTGTCTCAGGCATGATTCCAGGCTGCAGACTCAGAGTCTCAGAGAAATGTGAAGTGTCTCAGTTGGGGCTGCTTGCTTTAGAGGAGCTCCACACAAACAAAGCTGTGCTGTAGCTGCTGCAGGATTGGCTGGGTTAGTGTTAGGACTGGAGACTGAACACAGAGGGGGGTCAGGCTTTGTCTGAAATCTCTGACCGATTCCCGCTTTATCCACGCGCTGTGCGTAATATTATCTCCGAGTGTCCTCATGTCATTTTTCTTGGTGAAAGCAGGGGTAAAAATGATCAGAAACACCACGTAGAGTTTTAGAACAGTTTGAAAAAGAGGAAATCATCCGTGAGGCTTTCAGACTTAACAAAAGAGTTTGAAGAGATTTTCTTTCTTGGACAGAGACCTTGTAAAGTTTGTCAGATCTTCTTCTGAATTGACTTTATTCGAAACGATAAATTAAACAAACGTCTCCAGATTCAGACGGATAATCGTTGTTTGTGCACCGTTGCGCACGCGCTCACCTAAACACAAGCGCTCACACATTAATAAAGCAGATTATTTTCCTGCCTGTGATGATGGTATTGTTTTTGTTTTTTTTTCATTGTTATTTTTTGTTTTGGGGTTTTTTTAACATCAGAACTTTATATTGTATTGCAGTGAACCATGGCTAACAGGCCTATAGTAGCAAGATTTATTCTCATTTTGACTGTTACAATTTTCAGGTATTTCAGTACCTAAAGAACTTTGTTGATATCATTTTACACAAATACAAACAATATGTTTGTGTTTTGTTTTTTTTGACACAGGTGTGGTAGTAAAAAAATTGATTGAATGTGTTCTAATGAGTATGACTTCCTTACCAGTATTAGAGTATTCCCTATCAGAAAGTCAGCTAATTATTTTTATTGATGTTAGCAGGATGTTAGCTCAACATAAGTCAAAACATTTTCACTCAAACTTATTTTTGAATGTAGGTTTTCATTTAGTGTTGCAATATTTTTTTTCTTTTTTCAAGTGGTAACTGATAAGGACTGTCTAAATAAATGTAATGTTGTTCTTATAATTTGTGTTTTGTTATTTCTTGCATTAAAAGTTGTATTACCAAATATATATATTAAATTAGATAATTATTAAAAACCTGTTTTAAATATTGGAAGTAGTATAAGTGTGATAAACCCCCAATCAGCCTTATTATAATAAGGATCCCTGTACATAGCACAATGAGGTCATAAATGATCCCACTTGGTCAGTAAAATAGTTTGGTCTCTTGAGGGTTTAGTGCAGATGAACCCGCGACGCATAATTCTTGTGACTTTCCTTCTTTGACGAGCAATCAGGATTTTTCCCCCAGGCTGTAGTCAACAGTCACAGAGGTCCTCACATCATGCAGACAGAACAATTTGAATTTTAGCGCCAGAAAAAGAGGAACAAAAGTGGCGCGAGATGATGGACATGACAAGTTTCTGAGTGGGAATGAGGTGAATTTTGTTTGCCCATATTTAGGGACTCCTTCCAAATTTGACGTGAAATATCCCCTACCTGATATAAAGCATTTCAAAAGAGGCATCAATTTATTATTCCCAGTTCAACTTGTTGACATAGCAACGTCTCTTTCTTCTTATGGTGACAAATAAATAATTGTAAATTGTAATTGTAAATAATTGTTGATCAGCAAATGTGTCAGCAGCCACGAAAGTGATCTCGTCCTGTAGACAGAACTATTATTGAAACCACAGACAGAAAAAGAAGAGAAATTAGGGCAGGGAAAGCAGGGACCTGGCAACCCTGTTGAGTAGGAATAGACTCATTCAGTGTGAGGTGTGTGTGGCTCTTAAAAGAGCCGTTTTTTGTCTCTCCGCTGTGTGTTGAGGTGATGACAGCTCACTTCTTCTTAGCTGCGGTCTTCTTAGCTTTGGGCTTGCTGACCTTCTTAGCGGGGGCTTTCTTGGCAGCAGGGGCCTTCTTGATCACCTTCTTGGGGCTCTTTGCAGTCTTCTTGGGAGCCTTCTTGGGAGTCTTTGCAGCCTTCTTGGGGCTCTTTGTGGCGGCTTTCTTGGCTGCTGCAGGTTTCTTTGCCTTCTTGGGAGTTGCTGCCTTCTTTGCTGCCTTGGGCTTCTTGGCCGCTGCTGCTTTCTTGGCCGCGGGCTTCTTGGCTTTAGGAGCGGCTTTCTTTGCGGGCTTCTTGACCTTCTTCTCTGCTTCTTTCTTGTTGATCTTGAAGGATCCTGAGGCTCCGGTTCCTTTGGTCTGGAGCAGAGTTCCCTTGGCCACCAGGCTCTTGACTGCGGTCTTGACGCGGGCCTTATTCTTGTCCACATCGTATCCTCCGGCAGCCAGAGCCTTCTTGAGAGCNTCCGCCGTCTGGCTCGCCGTGGCGGAGTCAAGCGTATCTCCGGTCTCATCTATGAGGAGACTCGCGGTGTCCTCAAGGTTTTCCTGGAGAACGTCATCCGTGATGCCGTCACCTACACCGAGCACGCCAAGAGGAAGACCGTGACCGCCATGGACGTGGTTTACGCTCTCAAGAGACAGGGACGCACCCTCTACGGATTCGGAGGTTAAGCTGCTGTCTGTGTGCGCTCGAAAACACCCAAAGGCCCTTTTCAGGGCCACCCACTGCCATCCTCTGAAGAGTTACATTCTTAAGATTTGAATGAGAATAATGGTTGGGAGACAGTATGTCTAACTACAGATTGGAAGTAAACTTTTTATAGTTTTGGCGCTAGGATCTTTCTCTGATTTTAGTGAAGTTGACTAACGCCTTTCCCCTTTTCTCAGCGATGTATCTGTCCGTGAAGCTCTCCTATCACCTCTTGTCTCGCTATCAAAACTACAGCCCCTCTTCCTTTTATTTTTGTTGTTCATGTGAAACAAATCATTTTCTATCAGAGGTTCGTTTGGACTCCTGTGTTGTTTCCTCTGAGCCAGAGTTCAGACACAAACATGTACTAACCATTTTTATTATGTAATCGTTCCTTGTAAAAGTAATTGGTGAGATGACACAACTACGACTACTACTGATGATAATAACAATGATAATGATAGTAATATTAACTAGCATTTTTGAGCGGCAGAATCATACACGTTTTTCATTCGTCTGGGGGGTTAGGACATGAAGCCGTCGCGTTTATCTCAAGGGAAAGGCATGAAATTTGGGTTTAAAACCGCGGAAACAAACTTAAAGTTTTAAGAAGGCCTTCGCTCGGGCCCTTATAATAATAATAATAATAATAATGAAGAAACAACAGAATTAGGGGGGTTAATGATAACTTTTTTGCAGTGGGTTATAGACACTTTTTATGTGTGATAAAAATATTGATAAACCATGATGCCACACACTCCTCACACTGACTGAGTCTGATCCTACTCAGCAGGGTTGCCAGGTCCTTTCTGTTACCGCGCTTGTTTCTCTCCCTAATATTTCTGTCTACAGGACGAGGTGACCTTAGTGGCTGCTGACACATTTGCTGATCAACAATTATAAACCTTTGTATCAATTCTCTGTAAATAAAAAGACGTTGTTGTGTCAATCAGTTGAAGAGAGGCATGATGATTTATTGATGCAGCTTTTAAAGATAAAAGAGCAGACACTTAATGTCGAGTTAGGAAGGAGTCTCTGACTATGGGCAAATGTGATTCACCTCATTCCTACTCAACAGTTGCCGGGTCCGTCATTTCCCGCGTCTTTTGTCCCCCTTTGTTTCTGGCGCTGAAATTCAAATATTCTGATCTGCAGGATGAGAGGAGCTCTGCGACTGATGATGCATGAATAAAATGAATAAAAAAATCAATGACAAAACAAGGTAAAAAATGTCAAAAATGTTGCAAGATGCACCTTTTACAGGGACAACCCTATGTCTGGAAAAAGGCGATATCGCTGGATGCATTGAACTTGTCAAGGGCGAGGGAATGCAATAAAAAATAAAGGAAGGTCTGCCACATGTGGTAGGTTTGATACATGCGGTACACATGATAGCAGCTTACACTCAACGCAGTTTCTTTATTTTCTCTTCACACTTCAAGACGAATCTCTGATTGCTACAGGCACGTACCACATTTTTTCCAGATCATGTCTGAAAGTATCACTACAATAATGTTACAAATCAGGAAAGTATTGGCTTCAGTTGTTCGTGGGTGGCTCTTAAAAGAGCCGTTGGTTTGTGTTGAGAGCAGAGCTCTTTACTTGGAGCTGGTGTACTTGGTCACAGCCTTGGTTCCCTCAGACNCCCGACACCGGGATCTCCTCTAAGGCCATGGGCATCATGAACTCGTTCGTGAGCGACATCTTCGAGCGCATCGCCGGTGAGGCCTCTCGTCTGGCTCACTACAACAAGCGCTCCACCATCACCTCCAGGGAGATCCAGACCGCCGTCCGCCTGCTGCTGCCCGGTGAGCTGGCCAAGCACGCCGTGTCTGAGGGAACCAAGGCTGTGACCAAGTACACCAGCTCCAAGTAAAGAGCTCTGCTCTCAACACAAACCAACGGCTCTTTTAAGAGCCACCCACGAACAACTGAAGCCAATACTTTCCTGATTTGTAACATTATTGTAGTGATACTTTCAGACATGATCTGGAAAAAATGTGGTACGTGCCTGTAGCAATCAGAGATTCGTCTTGAAGTGTGAAGAGAAAATAAAGAAACTGCGTTGAGTGTAAGCTGCTATCATGTGTACCGCATGTATCAAACCTACCACATGTGGCAGACCTTCCTTTAT
>RPOG01000342.1:45253-77521 GCA_008086565.1 Thalassoma bifasciatum
CACCTTCTTGGGGCTCTTGGTCTTGTTGGGAGCCTTCTTGGGAGTCTTTGCAGCCTTCTTGGGGCTCTTTGTGGCGGCTTTCTTGGCCGCTGCAGGTTTCTTTGCCTTCTTGGGAGTTGCTGCCTTCTTTGCTGCCTTGGGCTTCTTGGCCGCTGCTGCTTTCTTGGCCGCGGGCTTCTTGGCTTTAGGAGCGGCTTTCTTTGCGGGCTTCTTGACCTTCTTCTCTGCTTCTTTCTTGTTGATCTTGAAGGATCCTGAGGCTCCGGTTCCTTTGGTCTGGAGCAGAGTTCCCTTGGCCACCAGGCTCTTGACTGCGGTCTTGACGCGGGCCTTATTCTTGTCCACATCGTATCCTCCGGCAGCCAGAGCCTTCTTGAGAGCAGCCAGCGACACGCCGCTGCGCTCCTTGGAGGCAGCCACGGCTTTGACGATGAGCTCGCGGACGCTGGGGCCGCTCTTCGCGGGCTTGCTGCTTTTCTTCTTGGCCGCTTTGGCCGGAGCAGGGGCGGCGGGAGCTGGAGCTACTTCTGCCATTGTTCAGTGTGAGCGCGACAGGCGACGTACAGATACTGTTCTCTCTCTCGAGTTGTGCTAATTCCTGCGCAGGACACTGTCCTTAAATCACACATGAGAACCGTGGAGACTCAACAAGCAGCAACTTCTCTGAGCCGCCTGAAAATTGTGAAACTTGTGTTTTCTCTTCCGCAGAAAAATGCTCCAGACTAAGTTTTCAGAAAGATCTGAGGGTTGATTTGAAAAGCAGGAGATACTCGACCTTTTCCTCTTCACAGTGAATTCATGTTTAGCTCTCAGGTTGTTGTGCTTTTGTTCAGGGAGACTCCAAACATCACAGATTTATCATGCTGATAGCAGCTGCTCATCGACTTGTCTTTCTTCTTTCTTTAATAAAACCTTGTAAAATCATCACAGCACTAATACATCAACTTTTTCTGTTCATGGACAAGTTTATCTGGAGACACAAAGTCCTAAAACTCATCTCCAGGCCATGCTTTATTCCAAATACCAGGTTTTTGAGGACGCAGCAAACACACTGATAAAGGCTGAGGCCTGTACAGTTTCTCACTGTGACAGAAGATCACTCTTCACATAATCACAGTCAGAAAGAAATTATTTTGTTGAATCATTTCTACTTCCGAGTGCTTAATCCATCATATATCCATTTAAACACATTTCTGTTTATTTAATGAATTTGACCTTTTGACATCATGAACACAGTAAAAACATTTTTAATGATTGTTTTTAAGCCTGATCCAATAATTGTATGGTCCAAGAATCTAAAGAGCAGAAACTGATCCGTTATTTTGAATGTCATTTGTTTTGAGTAAAAAAAAAAAAAGACTGAAAAGTGCTTTACTAAAGTTACACTGTGATTTATTGATATTTTAATTACCCATAAAAGTATTTTTAAACCATTTCCAAAAAAGTCAGGCATTATCATTGTGATATTTTTCCCCGCAAAACTTTTGTCATTATTATTATCATTATTATTGTTATTATTATTATTATTATTATTATTATTGATCTCACCAACAATCTTTTAGGAACAATTTCAACGATAAAATAATTTGGGTCCAGTCCTTCAGGCCACTGTTAAGCAGTTGTTCATGTTTTTTGTCTCAGTTATGGCTCATATGAAACAACACAGGAGTCCAAACAAACCTGTAATAAAAAATGATTTTTTTCACAACACGATCACCGAAACAAAGAAAAAGAGCCTCTGGTTTTTACAGTGAGCCAACAGGTGCTTCACAAGCTGCACGGACAGGTACAGGGCTGAATTGTGGCTCCAAGAAGAAGAAGAAGAAGGTTGTCGTGGCATATCTCCATGTACAATAATAATTATAAATATATATATATAAAATTGTTATTATAATATATATAATTATTATATATATTATATAATTATTATATAAATCATAACAATAATAATAATAATAATAATAATTATTATTATTATTATTATTATTATTATTATTATTATTATTATTATAGAAATCCATTTCTAGCATACTCAATGTTAATCACGGTCAACAAAATTATTTTCGTGGCAGCCTCATATCACCCAGAATAGAACAAAGGAACAGATGAAAACATCTGCAGTGGCTGACCTGATTATACAAAAACTCAACCAAAAACAGAATTGTCTAAATTTATGAATTAAGATAAACTTTGAGCTATTTCAAATCAGTAAATATACATTGATTTGATGCCCACACAAATTCGATTTGTGCAATAAGTATTAAATTGCCCTTCCAATAGAGAAACAAGTTTCAATTTATCTCTGCAAAGATTTTGACCACAGTTGTTTCTTCTTTTTCAGGAACCTATTAGCTTGTCCTGGAGGTCTGCGCAAGGTTGTCATCCTTGGATTATAGTTTAACTGTTGGGAAACATTTACAGGTCATGTAGATCATTCTGCTCTATGAGTTTCATCTACTTCACAGACATACATATGACCATTGAATCAATGTCACCGACTAATTTCTGAAACTATTCAGCGTGTTTTTATTGCTGCTGCCTGTCAGGGATTACTCTCTAAAAATATATAAGGATGTAACTCTTCAGAGGATGGCAGTGGGTGGCCCTGAAAAGGACCTTTGGGTGTTGTAGAGCGCACACAGACAGCAGCTTAACCTCCGAATCCGTAGAGGGTGCGTCCCTGTCTCTTGAGAGCGTAAACCACGTCCATGGCGGTCACGGTCTTCCTCTTGGCGTGCTCGGTGTAGGTGACGGCATCACGGATGACGTTCTCCAGGAAAACCTTGAGGACACCGCGAGTCTCCTCATAGATGAGACCGGAGATACGCTTGACTCCGCCACGGCGAGCCAGACGGCGGATAGCGGGCTTGGTGATGCCCTGGATGTTATCACGGAGGACTTTGCGGTGACGCTTGGCGCCTCCTTTACCCAGTCCTTTTCCTCCTTTGCCTCTTCCGCTCATTTTCGCTGATCAGCTTGATAAAGCAGAATGTGAAGCTGTTCAGACTGTCCAGAGGTTTAAAGACTGCATGAGGACGTAGCAGTGCTCAGAGGCAGCGCCTTTCTTCTTCCTCCTCTTCCTTTTGTTGCTCTGTGTGGGTTTTGTTTCTCCTCATAGATCAGCGCCCTCTGCCGAACTACGTTCACTCCTGATTCAGAGACTCAAAGACCAGATACAGCAAAATTTCAAGACCAGTTGAAAGTTGCGCGTTCACAGTTTTGTGCTGTCGGATCTTCAAAAGTTTCTAAGTGTAAAAGAGGAAACGGTCGTTAGTCAATTAAGGGGGGAGGTCGTTTTTTTTAAAGAACAAATACAATGTAGCAATCTGCTCATTTACTGATCAAAAGTTTAACAACCACCTTCCCTGATCATTAACAACACAGAAATGTAGTGAGTGGACAGTTACTGATTCTCTTGAATCCACCTTGAAATGAAAAAAGAGCAGCTCCATTTTAAAGAAAGCCCACCAGCTTCTACTTCTGCAAACCTGGACTCACAGACTCCATTCACACATAAAACTGTTCACAAGACTTTTCCTCACCCTATTCACACATTATTCACCGATCTCACAATCATTTCCATTATTTTCTCGATATCACAATTGACCTGAAATCCCGCAGACGGAAGTGTTTGTGAGTTATCAATGCAGAGAAAGGAAGAGTTATTTGAAGGTAAAAGAACCTGGCAACCCTGTTGCATGGGAACAGGCTCAGTCAGTGTGAGGTGTGTGTGTGTGTGTGTGTGTGTGTGTGTGTGTGTGTGTGTGTGTGTGTGTGTGTGTGTGTGTGTGTGCGTGTGGCTCTTGAAAGAGCCGTTTTTCGTCTCTCAAAAATGTTTTATAAAATAAACAAGGTTTGTTACATGTGGTACACATGATAGTGCTTCCACGCAAAACAAAAGAGCTTGGCTGAAATTTCTCTTCACAACTCAAGAGGAGTCTCATATTGTTGCAGGCATGTTCCACATTTTAAAGGTATCACATTTCTCCAGAATCATTTCTGAACAGATCACTTTACAAATATACTATAAATCAGGAAAGTATTGGCTTTAGTTGTTCGTGGGTAGCTCTTATAAGAGCCGTTGATTTGTGTTGAGAGCTCTTTACTTGGAGCTGGTGAACTTTGTCTCTGACCGATTCCCGCTTTATCCACGCGCTGTGCGCAATATTATCTCCGTGTGTCCCGGTCCACTGATCGTCTTCGTGGCATTTTTCTCAGTGAAAGCAGAAGAAAATGATCTGAAACAACATCTAGAGTTTTAGAAGTTTGGAAAAGAGGAAATCATCCGTGAGGCTTTCAGAATAAACAGAGTTTGGAGGGGTTTTCTTTCTTTGAGAGAGACCTTGTAAAGTTTGCTAAATATTCATCTGATTTGACTTTATTCGGATTGATAAGATTCCGATAATCGTTGTTCGTGTACCGCTGCGCACGCGCTCACCTAAACACAAGCGCTCTCACATGGATTGACTAGAAAATGTTCCTGCCTGTAATGATGGCATTGCCTTTTTGTTATTATTATTTTCTTTCTTTCTAATGAATCTATTAAAAGTATAATAAATCTGGTCATTTTTTCCGTGGCTCTTCTGTGGTTCCTGACGCCAAGAATACGACACAATACAAAGGAAAAACATTAATTTGTTAATATTTGAGAGAACTCAGTTTACCAGTGCAGGGATGTTTTTTGAAGTCAAGACTTACTCACAGCAGTCTCGCTGTTATTTGCACCCCGCTCCTGAACCCAGTCACAAGACAATTGTTTTTTTCCCCCCAATTTTTACGCTCCGTATCCGTGCGTAATGGTGCGCTCCCCCACTCCCACTCATCCCTCATAACTCTCCCACTGTCACTCTCTCTTGCCAAGACTCTCACTTTTCTTCTTGACATCTTGGATGCCTGTTTTTTTCCTGCATCCTGCAGCTCATCCAGACCCGAGAAGTAAACCTGACTAAATGTCAGATACCATGGTAACTGTTTAGGGATGTCAGCTCTCTGCTGGAGGTGTGTGGCTCTTAAAAGAGCCTTTGTGTTGTTTTGAGTTGTAGAGTGTTTACTTCTTGGCGGCCTTCTCGGTCTTCTTGGGCAGCAGCACAGCCTGGATGTTGGGCAGCACGCCTCCCTGAGCGATGGTGACTCCGCCCAGCAGCTTGTTGAGCTCCTCGTCGTTGCGGACAGCCAGCTGCAGGTGGCGGGGGATGATACGGGTCTTCTTGTTATCGCGAGCAGCGTTCCCGGCCAACTCCAGGATCTCAGCGGTCAGGTACTCCAGCACAGCCGCCAGGTAGACGGGGGCGCCGGCTCCCACACGCTGGGCATAGTTGCCTTTACGCAGCAGTCTGTGGACACGACCCACGGGGAACTGGAGCCCGGCACGAGATGATCGGGTCTTGGCCTTAGCTCTGGCTTTGCCGCCGGTTTTACCTCTTCCGCTCATGTTAGGTTCTTTCTGGAGTCTGGACTCAGAGAAATGATGGTCACCTCAGCTCCAAGTCCTTGTAATATACCCCCAGAGCGCGCGCGTTTTCCCGGCGCACCAACCAGTAGAGAGGCTTCCAGCAGAGCAGCAGAGGGCGGCCCGAGCTCAGCTCCGCTCCACAGTCTCAACACGTTTCTGTCCAATGAGCAGCTGAGCTCGAGGCGGGGGCTCTGTCCCCCTCCTCTGCGGGGCTGAGCTCCAAGAGCGCTCTCCGGCCTATCACGAGCCGCAGCTCTGAAGCAGCGTCACCGTTTCACAGCCGCTGCTCCGCTTTAAGAGCAGCGCGGCTCCTCACTCTGACATAGTTTTTCTCAACTCAGAGGAAAAAGTTACCATGGCTCGTACCAAGCAGACTGCCCGTAAANGGGAGATCCGTCGCTACCAGAAATCCACCGAGCTGCTCATCCGCAAGCTGCCCTTCCAGCGCCTTGTCCGAGAAATCGCTCAGGACTTCAAGACCGACCTGCGCTTCCAGAGCTCGGCTGTCATGGCTCTGCAGGAGGCCAGCGAGGCTTACCTGGTGGGGCTGTTCGAGGACACCAACCTCTGCGCCATCCACGCCAAGAGAGTCACCATCATGCCCAAAGACATACAGCTGGCCCGCCGCATCCGCGGAGAGAGAGCTTAGACTGTCTGCAGCTCCACAACAACACAACGACTCTTTTAAGAGCCACCTCACTCACACAAAAGAGCTGACATCCATGTCAAGGTTTTCTTTTATTATCCACAAGTTGTAGGTAATAGTTGTAGGCCACAACTATCAGCATTAATGAGTGTTTTTCGAATCCCACTTCCACTTTCTATCCGTCAGAAAAGTCTGAACAAACTCTGGCGATGGAATGATACTTCAAATATGTTTGGATGACACTGAAGGTCACAGCCCTAGATTAGGAGTCAGTAAGGGGAATAAAAATCACTTCACGTTCTTTGTCTTTAGTTATACCTACGCTCTAAGCAGCTCCTCCTCAGCTCCGTTTACCTGAAACAGCAGGATGCTGCCACACTGTGGTGGTTTGGAGTCCCTGCACCACAGTTTCACTCAGAGCATGAAACCATGAACACCCCAGCAGAGAAAAATGCTGAGTGACGTTGGAAAATGTTGTTATTGTTATTTTTTCTTAATGTAATCATTAAATCTGAACACCTTGATGAAGCATGTGTTGACTGGAGGAGGAGTTGTTCCTCAGATGCTATGTTATCCTCTTCAAATGTCTTAACACCTGCTCTAGCTCACTTCAGAAAACTCAAGCCTTTAAAATCAGAAGAATTTTTAACCCGGGCTCTGACAAACCATCGACTATTAGCTTCAGTTTTTTTTACTGTAGGATAGATTCCTGTTCAATCAAAGCAGAAACAGCTTCATGATGTTTTTGTTTCTCTCTTTTCTCTCTGTTCAAGTTGATGTTTCATGGGATGATCACACAGGAACATGTCAGGTTTGGTCTGTTTCTTTTTTCTTCAGCTTCATCCACATGAAGTTTAGTCAGAAGCATCACTCCATCTGTCTCCTTCTCCTCCTCTGAGAGTGCAGCTCTGCTGTCGCTGTCCCAGGTGCACTTACTGTAGTGAACAAACTTGTTGTGTCAGCTGAATGAAAGCTCTTTAAAGAGAGTGGAGTGAGATGATGTCTCTACTAAAGGTGAGACACTCCTACAAGAGTTTCAGAAACTGTGTATGACTGGACGTCGTCCGGTAGGTAACCTCGTAATTACACTGATATTGTACAGTATTAGTACTGTGACGACAAATAGGGACATTGGGGTCGTGTTACTACTGACTGAGTCGTAAAAAAAGAACAAAGAGAACTAGCATGCGCTTATCTTTTTTAAATGACATTCAAAAGGGTTTGAATCTGTGGATGGTTTATGTATCATGTGTGCTCCTTTGTGTCCCTCTGGTGATTAGTTTAATCATCAACAATGTTAAATTAAATGTGGTTTCACTTGTCATGTGAAAAACAAGCACAACTCATTTTCACAACTAATTGAAACAGAAGAGATCCAATTCTATAGAGGAGTATCTGATTAATGCTGCAGTTTATGATTTAATAAGTAAATGTCAGGTAGGTGTTAAACATAGATTCACAATACTCTGTTAAAAAAAATAAGGGTATTTTGATATATTCCTCATGGACTCATTCACAGTAAGTGATCTGTTCAGCTGTGTGACAGTGGAAGGAAATAAGGGAATGACACGTGTATGCAGAGGACAAGGTGAGTGAAAGAATCACATTCAAAAAATCGATATTTATATGTCTACTAAAGGTAACTATCCTCACCTGTGATCTATTTGCTTGTAATCAGTGTGTATGTATAAAAAATATGAACACGGTCATTTTTGGAGTTTCTGTTGTCATTATGATTTAAAAAGATTAAACACAGTTGTTTGTTAACAAATGTCTTCACCCAACCTCTAACCATGAGTGACAGAAAGGTTTTTGTGTTATCATTCATATTTTCTGAGAAAAAGCCAAAAAATCAGACAATTCTGCTCGAGGGAGGTGTAAACTTTTGGGCACAACTTTACCCTGGTGATTTATCTTGGTAAGAATTAAACCAGCATTCTAGGAAAGAAATCCAGAATTAATCCTGAAGTTATCTCCATGAGAGAAAATCCAGCTTTGAAGTACAGGCCTCTGGTGCTTAAGTTGTGTCGTACAACTGAATAAAGTATAGGTCTGCTTCATAAACTTTATTTTTATACATGACTTGAGCTCTGTTCTTAAAGGGTCAAAAGAAGTCCTTGTACATTGGCTGCCATACACAGCAAAAATGAAAAATCCTGATTACATGACCATAAAGTAAATCATACTAAAGTTTACAAAAGCTGAATGGTACACAAATATAGTGTATTATCTCAGAGATACTATGTTACATTGTACAGTGCTTTGCAGGTTTGTATTAAGTCATGGTTTAATTTTCAGTGTCAGTTGACATAAACATAAATAATGTTTTAAATTTAAAATAAATTTGAAATATTAAATTTACTTCTGAATATGTATAAGTATATCTATCAAAAATGACCCTGTTCATTTTTTTATACCCACACACTGATTACAAGCTAATAGATCACAGGTGAGGATGGTTACTTTTAGTAGACATTCAAACACATGTGTGTTCACTTTTGTGCATTTATTAGGCCAAAACCACCAGAGTTGTGTAAACTTCTTAACGGAGTCATTTTTGAAGTTTCTGTTGTCATTATGATTTTAAAAGAGTAAGCTATTTTTTTTTAATAAATGTCTTCACCCAACCACTAACCATTGAGTGATTGAAAGGATTTTGTGTTATGATTCATATTTTCTGAGAAAAGGCCAAGAAAGAAATTCTGCTGGGGCGGGTGTAAACTTTTGGGCACAACTGTATAAACGATTATTTTCAGTTTTTATGAGCTTTTTGTCTTTACACATTCTGTCTCTGTCAGATGAAATGTATATGAGAATTGTTGTTATTTATTTGTTTGTTTCAGGAAAAAGTCAGGCCCCATCCTGTGAACCTAAACACAACATCTTCTGTGTCATTGTTAACCGACCACTCTCCACACAAAGGCTGTGATAATGGAGCAAAACTGTTTTTTTCTTTGTTTTCCTGTAAGTCCATCAGAGCAATGCACCTTTTTGGTACATTGCATGATGAAACTATAAAGAAACTTGGATAAATGATCAACTACAGGAGCCTGACTATAGAAAATTTGAATGCGTATTAAGTCCAGTCTGACACCATTGTACTGATCCACACACACTTAATGAATCAGGTCAGTGTAAGTGAAGCAGGTGTGGGATATGAATCAGTATTCATCAGTCTGAATGAGGGCAGTAGTACCCCTCTGTTAGTCATGGTTGTGACCTGTGGCTCCATGTATCATCTGAAAATCTTAACACCTCAAAATTTAAAATGTAACTTCAACGAAGATTTTAATGCATTACTGATATTTTTGCACAGGAATAAAAAATGCATGTTTGTTTTTAAGCATGTGGTTTAGCGTTATTATGGTAGCACATCTCTGCCAGTTAAAAAATTAAAATGAATGTGTGTGTGTGTGTGAGGGGGGGGATTGTCACTGTGGGAAAGGGTAATGGAACTGTATAAAATAGGAATGGGATATAAATAAGATATCCAAGGAATTGAGGATGCCAATAAACCGTGTTCAAACTGCCATTAAAAAGTGGAAAAGGAGGGATTCTGTTGAAACCAAACTATGGAAGAGTAGACCAAAAAAAGTTTCAGCTACAACTACAAAATTCTTCTGAAAACAAAGCAAAAACCACAAATAACTTCAACTTCAATAAAGGACTCTCTAAAAAGATGTGGTGCTTGTATCATGACACAATGAAGAGGCACTTGAAGAAAAATGGGTTACATTTTAAAAAGCTTTATTTGTAGACATTAAAATCAATAAATTTTTGGAAACTGTACTTCAGCATTTATCTAATTTCACCGTTCATGTTTCCAGAATGATTTAAACATTTAATGTAATAAATTATTAAATATTAAATAATTCCAGGCTAACTACAACATGATGGTGTTTCTTGTTGAACAGGAGCTGATTGTTGGTCATTGTCATATAAACAACTGGTGAGAGATATGTAAAAGATGTAGAAATACTGGAATGGCAAATATAGTGGAGAAATCCAGCATCTTCACCAGAAAAAGGTTAGAGCACAGGGACGAGTGGTTGTTCTCCTGAGTAGGTTTGTACGTGATCACACGCTGGATTGTTGCATAGATGGGGATGACGGGAAGACAGGAAGATGATTCCTGAAGGAAGAAATAAAAACAGGATAAGAAACACCTGGTAACACTGAATAATCTGGATGAGACATTTTAAAACATGTTGACCATGGTGAGGGTCAATTTCATGTGCTAATCTTATTTAAAACTGTGGATAATGAACAGTCAAATATACGATAATGACTGGAGAGACTGTTCTAATGTCCCTGCTAAAGTCCTCACAGAGCATTCACTGTTTGTGATGGGCTGAGAGCTGATGAGGAGGAAGTTTGTAAAGTTGTGATTCTTCTTTTATGTCTGCTCTGTGGGGGTTCAAAACAGACACTGGCCATTTTCAACACTGCGCACTCACTACCTACTACTTTGACATATAGTATGTCGTATGACTGTTTTGTTGGACCTGTATAGTAGTATACTACTCTGGATTTCTGTTTCAGGAAGTGGAGCTCATGGGTTTTTTCCTAATGTTTAACATTTATCATAAATATAGAAAATAAACCCTGAGTACATTTGGCATTTCAGTCATTAATTCGCTGTATCAATTTTTGGTGACGTTACAGAAACAATAAAAATAGATAAGTTAAATTAGAATTCAATGCGATATGTAGAAAAATAAATAAATAGAATTAGGCATAGGAAGTGAATAGTAGTTGCAACAGTTTTTTGAGGGTTTTTTTGTCTTGTCATTATTTTCAGTGGTTCAAGGAACACTTTAAATTTATTTAGGAAAAAAAAGAAACAAATTCAAGGGAAAACTACAAGGTCTAGTTTTATGAAATTTGTAAAGGTATAACAGTAGTGTATTTTTAATCCCCATACTTAAATTGTAACCTTACACCAAAAGTTATTGTGTATTGAAAATAAATCTGAAACCAACTGGGCACTGTTAGTGTAGTAGGCGGTTTGGAAAACAGCCATGGTTTTTCTATGCAGGAACACTCAAGTTTAGGTGAATTACTGACACCTACTGGAATAAATCAACACAACTACAACACAACAACAAAAATGTTAGACATGACACTGAAGAAACGCCCGCGGATCTGCTCACTTCATAGCATGAAGGAGGTGTTTACATCTTCAAAATTCATAAAAAGCCCGTATAAATCACTTATTCACTGTTTTTTCAACTGACAGCCTACATATGGTTAATGCGGACGCAGTTTTTCCACCAGCTTTAAAAAAAAAAAGTCAGTTAGTTACAGATTTATTTCCAATACACAATAACTTTTGGTGCAACAGTAAAAATCAAATATGGCAATTTTGCTGTAATAAACTTCTGTACCGTTGCAAATCCTATAAACTCGGGACTCTAATCTCTCCCTGAATTTGTTGTTTTTCTAAATGAATTAAAAATGTTCCTTGAACCACTAAAATGATGGAAAAAACCATTTAAAAAAATCAAAAAAAATGTACAACTACTATTCCCCTCCCATGCTTATTTCATTTATTTATTTTCCTTTGTATCGTGTTGACATCTAATATAACTTATCTACTTTTATGACTGAAATGCCAAATTTACTCATGGTTTATTAATGATAAAGTTAAACATTAGAAAAAAAACCCATCAGCTCCACTTCTTGGAGCAGAAATCCAGAGCAGTATACGACTAAACAGGTCCAACAAAACAGTCATATGACATACTACATGTCAAAGTAGGCCAGGTAGACTGGTCCGCTGCTGACTGAGGCTGTTTTCGAAATTCGCATACTAGCAGTACGTACTAATTTGCCCAAAATGCAGTATGCAGTATGTAAACAAATGAGAAAGTTGCAGTTTTCCAAAACTACCCTTATGACCTACTGATCCAGGAAAATTTCTCAGTATGCATCAGACCAGTCTACCTGGCGCACTGTTTCCCACAATGCGCCACAATCTAAAAAAAAAAAAAAAAGTCAATCCACTCCAGATTATTTTTAATGAACAACATATGGTATAATATTAAAAATCAAATATGATGAATAAATGATGAATTTTGCTGCAAAATACATCCACATTCAAACACAGACGTCCTCTGCAGTAATTACAAAAGACCAAAGGTCCCCCGGTAAAACTGATGCAGTTTAAAGCCCTTGGACCTATAATCATTTAACTGCAGAGGACGTCTGTGTTTTAATCCTGTTCTGTGTGTTAAATTTGTGACTTTTCAAACCCAAAAATTCAGACTTTTTCCTCCAAAATTTAGAGTTTTCTTTCTGAAGAATTTATTGATTCAATATTTATTAAGTTGTCCTAATATAACTTAATACTAAAAAATGATAATAAAGACAATAATAAAATCTATCAGCTTTACTCTTGCATTCCTCAAACTGGAAACCAGTGTAGCAAACTACAAAACAGATCAAACAGAACTGTCATACTACAAACTACATTCAAATGCAGTATGCAGTGCCTACTGCATACTGCAGTAGAAAGTAGTATGTAGTAGGTGAATTCAAAAACAGCTTAAGTCTGTTTTTGAATTTGCATACTATACTAGCAGTACGTACTGATTTGCTCAAAATGCAGTATGCAGTATGCAGTATGCGAACATATATGAAATGTGTGTATGCCAAAACTTCCCGGATGACCTACTAATCTTGGAAAATTTCTCAGTATGCATCTGACCAATCTACCTGGCGTACTGTTTCCCGCAATGCAAAGCGCCTCGCCGCAGGTCTGGAATGAAAATGACGGAAACCGGGGAAAGATTTGGGCCAAGCAGCCGAACAATTCAAGTGTAAAACCCTAAAACATCTTTTATGTTGGGTACTTAAATTTCATACATTGTCTTATCAACATATTTTAAATCGAACATGCATTGTCAGAAGCAGCTTTCATCATCGCTAGATATAAAGTCAATCCACTCCAGATTATTTTCAATGAATAACATATGGTGTAGTATTAAAAATCAAACATGATGAATTTTGCTGCATCATATATTTTCATTTAAACACAGACATCCTCTGCAGTTATTACATCAGATCAGAGGTCTCCTGTTAAAACTAATGCAGTTTAAAGCGCTGGGACCTATAATCATTTGTAACAACTGCAGAGGACTTCTGTGTTTTAATCATGTTCTGTGTGTTAAATTTGCAACTTTTTAAACTCAAAAATTCCAACTTTTTCTCCAAAGATTAGATGTTTCTTTCCGGATAATTTATTGATTCAAGATTTATTAAGTTGTCCTAATATAACTTAACAATAATAAATGATAATAAAGTCAAGAAAAAAACCCATCAGCTTTACTCTCGCATTCCTCAAACTAGAAACCAGAGAGGCAAATGACAAAAAAGACCAAACAGAACTGTCATACTGCATTCAGATACAGAATGCAGTGGCTGCTGCTTATTTTCCCAGATCAGCAGGACATTCAACTTGTAATATACTACAGATCTCACAAGTTTTCACATACTTCCTACTACATACTGAATTTCAACCAAAGTAGTAGGCACTGTTAGTGTAGTAGGCAGTTTGGAAAACAGCCACAGATTGGGCTGTGAGCAGAAGTAGCTCAGGACTCTTCAATAATTATCATGTCGTTCTGCTTGTCTCCAGTCAAATGATGATGTAACAAATCTATTTGCTGGGAAAAAAGATGTGATCAAAACAAGAACAGGCTGAATGTTGCTGTACATTCGTAACAATAACAACACTGACCTGTCTTCTCCTTCTATGTCCACATTTTTACTGAATGGCTTTTGTCATTGTCTGACTGTCCTCGACTGGTGCAGCAGTGTTTTGTAACTACATATGTATACCTTTCAACTGAGTCTGTTCAAAGTGCTGTTCTACAATTATAATTATGTTCTTAGGAAAAATCCCACCCATCTTTAATGAAACAGAGAACTTGGAAAAGAGGACTAACAGACCCAGAAGTCTCATCACCGACCTGGAATGTTTCCCATTGGTCTGATCAGGGGAATAGGAGGCAAACAAGGACAGCAGCCAAGATGAAGATCAGGCGAGGTGACACAGTCTGAGCAGTGTTTGGAGAATTTCCTGAAGATGATCCAGCTTCTGTGGAGCAAAGACAAAAAAAAAAAAAAAAAAAAAAAAAAAAAAAAAAAAAAAAAAAAAAAAAAAAAAAAAAAAAAAAAAAAAAAAAAAAAAAAAAAAAAAAAAAAAAAAAAAAAAAAAGGGGAAATTATTTAGCAGCTTTGATTCAAAGGATGGACTAACTTTTGACTTCCTTGTATACATCAAATAATAAAGATTTGAAAAGTATCTACAACTATCTCATTTTCTGTGCCTTTCTACACTCGTGTTTCTGCTGACGAGCTCTACATTGCAAAAAAAGAAAAAAGTTAGGAAACCTGAGATTATCAAGGCAACATGATGCAATCAATTTTTGAGTTTTCTCAACATTAAAGAAAGTTGTTGACTCAACTCAAATTATACAGTTAGGAAACAAATTCTGTCAACTTGTATTTTCTTGTTCACTCATTTATGATCTTCTCATCAGGCCAACAATGAAAATCTTGCTCCATTGTTTTTTTATCTTTTTGTTTAAATGATGCAGATATTCTAATTAACGTTTGAAGGACATTTTGCATCTCTCTGCTCCTTGTGTTCAAAGTGAAACAGGAAAAAGACATTCAGGTACTCTGCCCCCTCTGCTTGTTTTGTTTTTGGGGGCTTTTGTCCTTTATTTGGATGGGAGAGAGAGAGAAAGAGAGCGAGAGAGAGAGCGAGAGAGAGAGAGGACAGTTGATAGGGTAAGAGTGGGGAGCTACAGGCAAGTTGCCACAGGCTGGATTTGATCCAGTGTGAGGGTGGACCTTATGCTTTAAGTTTAACTGGGTGTCATTGCTCACACCCCCTTGTTACACTGATGTGGAAATTCTTCTCATGTCAAAGTCAGGTGGAAGTTTGTTGGGAAATAGTGGTTTTATTAGTTGCATATACATAAGCTATAATTTTGAGTCAGATGGATTTGAAGGCATTTATAGGCTCAACAATTGTTAGTTAGTTTTTTAACAGTGTCGTCACTGAGCACACAGACACACACAGACACACACAGACACACACAGACACACACACACACACACACACAGGGGTTTGTTCCTTTTTGAAAACTCACCTGAAACACTGACTTCAAACTTGTATCTGCACACTCTGTTGTCTCCATTGATGATTTCTGCCTCATAAACACCGGCGTCACTGATGCTGATTGGTTCGCGGGTCAGAGTGCCAGTTTTGATGTTCAGGCTGTAGTTTGGTCCGTTTGTTGGTTCCTTATCTCCAGCTTCATAGCTGACAATCATTTGATTCTTTGATCCATTTTTCAGGTACCAGATTATGGAATAATCTCCGTACAGCTCAGAGGATCCAGTTTGCAGTTCCAGCTTTTCTCCAACAGAAGCTGTCAGTGTCTGGGTTTCATCACATCCAACAGGCTGAGAGACTCCACATGTGACTGAGAGAGCCACTGAAAGAGACAGAGAGAGAAAGTGAGGTGTATGATACACACTCCACATGTTTTAACTATGTAACTTTACACCACCTATCACTGTGTTTATGTATTTATGTGTTTGTAGATATCACTTATTTCAACAGTTCACGCTGCATGAATCTGTTGAGTGCTGTTAGTGAGTGACATGACTCAGGTAAAGACAGAGAGGTCACACTGAGAGGTTCAGGTGTAACTGCTTGTGTCTTTCTGTTGATGAGTCTCTGTCTCTCTGCTGTCTATGGCACAGGAGGGAGGGACAGCACAACCTCACAGGAGTTACAATCACTCCGGTTTTCTTTTATTCTGCTGTAAAAATCATCAGCACACCTGCACAGACTCATATCTTCAGCCCTTTTTCATGACAATGATGTAATATTGATGTTGCTCCAAAGTTCTGAGTATGTGAAGCATTTTTAATTAAGTGTTCTTAAAATGTATCAAATAGATTTTTATGAAATTTCTGTGGCAACTAGATTTGGTATTTTATCTTGACAAATTTGACAGTTTTCAAAACTTTCTATTCTATTTTGTTCTGTTCTATTCTATTCAAGTAACAAAATTCAGTCATAATTGAAAAGTTTAAAATATAACAATATCATTTTCTGTCTCATTCCAGACCAATAATGACGAACCTTCAGCTCAAGAAACATTTCTTACAGTGGCCACCAGGTGACACCAAATAACAAATGTTAGTGTACCTCCATCACCCATTCATCCGTCTTTTTGTCGAAATCACAGGCTTTTCCCACCGTGTTTTACTCTCTCGCCCTCGTGACGATTCTTTTATTTTCCCCATACATACATTATTCACACACACACACACACACACACACACAAAGCCCAACTGTATCTACCTGTGCGTAAAGAACCATGTTTTCAGCGCGAAGCATTTCACAGCTGAGTATTCATCAATCAGCTGTAAGATGACTGAACAGAACTGAACATAAGTGTCTCATCCAGAAGAAACTCTGGACGATATGTAGCAGCCTCTCTGCTTGCGGTGAACTTGGTTTTAGGTTGGATATTCGACGGACATTCAGTACCGACGAACCGGTGCTTTCTCACTCTTCATACCCAGGAATGGCAGCAGCAGCGCGGGTTAGTCTACCGGGTTCTCACCGCGGTCTCAGGTGCGAGGATCTCCCGCACAAACCAGCTGGAGCCACACGAACATCATCCTGACAGCTTAACCTGAGAGCCTTTTGATCATTTAACAACAACGATCACCACCGTTAAACCCACTTTAATCCTCACCCTGCGCCTGGAGATAACAAATCTACCTTGCAGGAGTTCACGGTAATAATCTACAAATTCAGAACAAACTGATCAGATCTTTACAAGACAAAAAAAAAGTACTTACGGATCGGAGCGATAACTTTCAAAAAAGTTATTGTAAGTTTGAAGAAGTCCTGGAAGAATTTCATATTTCGGAGAAGCAAGTAGGAGCTGTGGTGTCCTGTCACTGCGAAACAGTAATGAGCCGCCCGCAGGAAACAGGTCTCTCACCACAAAGCAACTCCTCCACCCACCCACCCCTAAATGTAGGAGGTGAAATAGCTCACACACTCTTTTCAGACTGAGCGGTGTGCTGCTGTCATTACACATTATGCACTTAGTGACCTTGAAGAAAAAGTAGTTCCCTCTGTACCATTCAAACGAGAGCACAATAGTTTTGTTTCTTCCCTCTGTGTTCCTCTTAATTTGAAACGTTACTTCAAATTTTTAAAAAGTGTCAAAAGCATTGATATTTTGATTTGAGAGTCGATTCTAGAGCACAAAGATCTGGTATCTGTAGTATTGACATTTCAGTATCAATCTGAACATCAGTACTTTAACAGCAGATGCTTTTAAAACATACCTAAGCCTTAAATTCATCATGTTTTACTGTATTGTTGTTTCATGATAATAAAACATGTTTTCCCACTGTAACACGCTAATGAACTTTATTATCTTAAGATAATCCACTTTATTTTTCCTGATGACACAATGATTTTCCGGTGCTCTGTAGAAAACAGGAAGTCTGATCCCTAATGAGAAAAGTTAGATGCTTTTCTAGTTTGGTTTAACACAATGATTTGGGAGGTTTAGGTAAAGTGGATAACTTCAGTAAACAACTTACCCCCTATGTGAAACCAGAGTAAATAAAAAATGTACAATTCTGGGCTGAATCATCAGCCCCCAGTCAGCTCTGTGTCCTTTTTGCTGACTAACAATGTGCAGTTGTTTGTTACAAGTCTCTAACTCAATTCTTGAGGGATCCCAGTCCATTCTTCTTTGGCAAAACTTTCAAGCTCTTCTGTCTTGGACCCTAGTCTTCAGTTCAGCCCCTCTTACAGGTTTTTGGGATTCAAGGAGACCAGTCAATGAGGTCCACTTTGGTTTTCTGGAGCTGGTTCTTCACCTGTGTATGTTTTGGCTCATTGTCATGTTGAAGACAAAACCACAAAAGTGCAGGAAAAACCTCAGATTTAACTTTCTTGACTGTCAACAAGCTGTAATTATTATATTATAAAGTTAAAACACAATTAAAGAACAGAAGTGGTTTGTGCTCTGGCTCAAAAAAAAGGTCAGTTTATCAGAGAGCTCATGGCTTTAACCCTGAATGTTTTTATACATCAATCTACTTTCTTTGTGTAAATTAAAATAATGTAAGTATCCAAAATGAAAACATGTTGTTTGGGTAAGCTGTGTGAAAAACACTTGATGTGTTTAACAGCACTTGTAGAAACTCAATTTTTATAGCAGGGTTAATATTTTTGACTCAACTTCATGTACGTTAGTTCATTTGTTGGACACTTGAGGCCACTGAGTTTATACTCTGGTGATTTCCACTCTAGGAAAACAAACATGGGCATATTTTAATGCAAAAAAGACACATGGCACCATGGGTAATGTAAATTTTGTGCCATTATGAATCAGTCACAGAGTATTCCCACACAGTAAAAGTACGAGCAACATCCACTAACGTCAGATAGTTGTATTTACACTTTTTAAGTCCTTCGCTCTCTTTTTTCATATACAGGCTAGGGTAAAAGTTAAATTCCTAGTTTCAACTCTTTCTTTGTTGAGGCGAGGTTCATCATCTTTATCCTCTTTAAACTAAACACACAAGTGATACCTCGGTTTTACTGGTTTTGGTTTGAGCTATAAAACAAAAAGCCTGAAGAGAAAGATCATCTTGATCAAAGACAGACACAGACAATGTAGTGATTGAGTCTACAAGTTTATATGGGAGTATAAATTTCATGTCCGAGTCTTTAGACGAGTGTCAGTTTCATTTCTGAAGTGTCTTAATAATGACCAAAACCGTCTCGTTTGAATAGGAGTACTCTATATCTTCTGTTGTCACAAAATTACTACCTCTGTTTCTTTTTTTTTTAAGGTTAATTCACCAGTTTCCATCTTCAATCAAACTGATGTGGATTAAAGTGCAACAAGCAAACAAGACAAAGTTCATTTTTTCCCTTTTCAATTTTCATAATTTATTTATTCTCCTCCCATTACACTGAAACCAGACTCAGGTCAAAGTACTAACAAAAAAATGAAAAACAAAAACATCAAAAAACCTCCAAGTTTATGCAACAGAGGGAGATGAAACGGTGTCAGACATGTTTTTTTTTCCACATGAGAAAAATGTGGTACAGTACCTACTGACTTTCTGTGATGGTCACATATGAAAACAGACAAGCATTTTTCTAGGCAAAATAACTTAATAAACATGTAAGGCACATGGAAGTGGAGTTTTATCCCTGAGCTCTTTCCAACAAAGATTTGAGTCCAGATGAGAGTTTGGTTTGCGCCACAAAATGTTATTAAGATGCAACAAGTAAAGGTTGAAAAATGTTAAAGCAGTGGCAGGAAATGTTTTCTATGAATACAACATTATTGCTTCATTTGCTTCTAGAGGGGTGTTTCAAAATACAAATCCTTCAACACACATTAGAATCCAGCTCATGAGGACAAACAAACATTCAAAAATCTGATGATTTTCTCCCTGGCATGATCACTCAACACCAAACACAACTCAACTTTTATAATCTGCATTCACACCCATGCAGCTGCTTGTGTAGGTAAGTATATGTGTATACATGTGTTCCTGTGCATATAGATTTATAACTGTTATTGCTGTGCTCATTGATTCTCATGATCTCTCCAGTTCATCTCTCCACAGGTGCTCCTAGAGATTGTGGTGTCAAAGACCTCGGGATACTGTGTTTCCTTCTCTTTTTTTTGTCTCCTGTCTCTCTTTTTCTCCCCTTGTTTTTTTTTTTGCAGGGTTAGCTGCTGGTTTTGGATCTCCTGTCTGTATTCACTCGTCCAGTTGTTGTGGTTGTTCTCTTCTGTTGTTTTATTGTTTATCTCTCCCTCTCTGTTTATCTCCTTCTCTCCCTACGCTCTTTCCCTCTGTCACTATCCCTCATCTGTTTTCACCCTAGTCCGTTCAGGCAGTAACCTTTAACCTTGGCAATGTACAGAAAAAATAAATTACAAAACACTAACAAAAATAACATTTAAATCTCAAGGGGAGCCTTATACACAAAGGTCATGTGCACAGTGTCACAGTTGAAGCGTAATCAAAGTGCTTTGAGTTTGAGCTACAATCCAAGACTCTTACAGGAAACAAGTGTAGCAATTCAGACTGAAATCAGCAGGAAGCCAAAATAAGATGCCAGATGCAGTTTTAGAGAGCGGGGATCACCACAAACAGGGAAAATAGTTTGAAATGATTTCTAGGAAAACCATCTAAAGGAAATCAACAAGTTGGAAAGGGCTTGCACTCACAAATACAGGATCTATAAAAAGAAAAAGTGACCAAAGTGGAACTCGTGAAATGCGCAAACAACCAGAGATCACTGGATTGGAGTGAGTGATCAGACTGATTTCAGAATTACTGATGTTTCCAGAGCAGAATGGTGAAGTAGTGCAGCATTTACTGGAGTGGTGAGTCTAAAAGTCCAGATTATAAACGACAGTTTTTGCATTCATCAAGACAAAAAGGTTGGAATCACTGCTGTACACTGACCTACAGTCTTACAGTCAATGGAGCCCTTAGAAAGAGGGCTGTCCAACAGAGAAGTAACCAGCAGTTTAGATCAAACCAGTCAAACCTTCATGTTTTGGCATAGTCTGTGCAAACCAGTGCACCAATGTCACTCTGAAATTCAAGTCTAATCTAATCTATCCAGTAGTATTGCAACTGTTCTAAGAAACAAAAATCTTCATTACTCATTTCATCATCAGTTAAAACTTCAGAAACCATTTTATTCTCCAGACACTTTGTTCCGATTTTTATGAGGCACATCAGGTTGGGAAACTCATCCTGGATGTCGTCTTTTGTCTTAGGGTCTTTTTCAAACTGGCCACGACACACTCTCCCTACTCACTACCCTTTCGTTTGAGCGTCCTTGAGGAGAGTTCCCCGTATCACGTCTGTCCCAAACTGATTAGCAGGTCGTGGAAGTGGCTAGAAAACCCTCCACCAGAGTCTGCTCTGTTGCTGACTAGCTGAGCATGTGCGTTGCTAATTGAGTCCAGTGGTTTCCCTCCTTAGACTGTCTATACTTGAGACAGCTGGAATGTTCTACAGCATCACGATGGGGGGGCTTGTTTAGTTGCAAAAAGTCCTCTGCCCTCTTAGAATAAATAATAAAAGTAATCTAATCAACTCAGACACATGAATTAGGTTTGAGATAAGGATCACAGTTTGTTTGTAGGAGAAACCTCGTCCCATTAGATGGCTCCACCCTGAGTGTTCCCTGGAATAAAAGAGAAAAGAAAAAACATCACTTCACCAGGAGAAGCTCTCGGGTACAGGCTGTAAAAAAACGACAAAAGTTTTCAAGTGCTTGAAAACAAAAGAAAAGAGACATGAAGCTGCTGACACATCACCAGAGTCCGAGCTGTTCAAAGGTTTTTTGGTTGGATTGAACCTGTTGGATTGGTTCATGTCTTAAGAACTAGTGGTTCAAAACAAAAGGACGAAGTAATAAAATCACACTGAAAGTTAGTTTAGTCCATTTTAAACCTTTGAACATCCAGACCCTGATGGTTACATGTTTGATCTGAATATAAATGTCAACCATTTAATACAAACCATTCCTCTTCTTCTGTCTCTTTGCCCTGACCCACAGGACACAAGTCAGAACAACCACAACCACGAAGAGACAAACTGATACAACAGCAGCTGTGTGGCTCCTGGACTGAGTGGTGTTGGTTGGTTGGGATTCTCCAGCTGATGAGTCTGTTTCACGCTCTTTAAGAAAAACAAAAAGAGATGATGATAAGTGTGAACAGGAATTAAACATCAGAACATGAAGGTGGCACGAGTTTCAAAGTCCAAGAAACATACACATCCTCTTCTAGTTCTTGGTCAGGAGCTGGTTCCTGGCTTCAGTACTATGATTTCTTCACTTCATTTTTTAACATTTAAGAGTTTTCAGACTACATACATGTAATTTTTGACATACAGTCAGAATGCCACAGACTGGGGAAAACTGTCTAAAGTTGTGGTGAGCTGATAGATGTAATTGTGAACCCTCAGTCTGTCTGCTACAGTCATATATGAGCCAGAGAGAAGGAAGGTTATTCACAGGGTGGAAAGAGGGAAATGATGCCCCCTCCACTCTTTAAACACAAGAAAAACACCAGCACTAATACCACACTGAAACAGCTGCCTCTTCCTCCTCAAACCAAACACAGAAGAGTCTGCAGAAAACTTGCTTGGCAACTACGAACTCACACACACACACACACACACACACACACACACGCACGCACGCACGCGCACACACACACACACATCGCTGACTGTGTCTCTGGCGACCTCACACTACAGGTTCGTCCTCAAAACGAGTTTTTGGACACCTAAATGACTCAGATGTGTTTGAATAACAAGATAGGAAGTGTCTCAAGTCATTGACGTCTTTGACTCCATGTAGCATGAAATAGAATTAAAGTAAATCAGTGTTGTGACCTCAATTAATTGAAGACAAATGCTTTCTTCTTTTTTTTCTTTTTTTCTTTACTAAAACTAGACTAAAACCTTTTTGAGTTTTCGTTGACTACACTGGACTAAAACTATTACATATAAAAATGAATAAAATGTGACTAAAGCTAATAAGCATTTTCGTCCCAAAGACTGAGAGTAAGACTAAAACTAAGATGGCTGCCACTTCAACAACCAGTGTTGTCATGCATTTTGAACGTCTGACAGAGCAGCCACAAACATTTTCGTCTAGTCCCGTCCCGTCAACGAAAACTCACACACACTTGGTCGTGTTTTCGTCATCAAAGAACCGTGTTTAGCTCCTCACTCTCTCGTTATCGTCATGAAAAAAAGTTGCATCAACGAAATAATTTTGTCATCGTCATCGTTGCCGAAAAACAACACTGTTGACAACAGAATCAAACATGCATATTTATAGCCATTATGTATTCTGTCAGTTACACTGAGCAGCTTTTTTTTCCATGTCTTTGTCTGTTTGTCTCTGAACCAGAGTCAGGCCGTAGTAATTCCAAAATGGCAGCCTCCATCATCGAGCTTCATGCTTCTTCTTCATAAACCACAGCAACATCATTGAGATTAGTCTCAGACTGACGATGTTATAAACAACCTGCTCCATGATGTTACTTCTCTGTCCGATTTAAACTATGCTGTTTAAAAGTCTTTAAAGGTAGGGTATGCAGAATTTTTATGAAATGAAAAATTTAGTGTTTACAGGAATAATCCTGCTCAATCGTCGTCTCTGGGCCTCTGTGCTTGTGTGACAGTGTCTGTGTGCCTCACCCCCTTGTAGACCCCCTCCCTTGCCTGTTTTGTTAATGTTTTGGTTGAGCTTGGGATGCTTCTGGGTGGACAGTAGGAGTTTTTATGGGTGATGACCAGCCAATCACAGCGTACCTAGTGTGTATGTGACTTTGTGTGTTGCTGATAGCGAGTGGGAGAAGCTATCCTGAGCAGCTACGATATTGGCCATTACACAGAGAAAGAATGTTTTATATCTGCAGTGTATCTCATTTACCTGAAGGAAGTCAGGTGTACGGCTCTTGAGTTTCTGTCACACAATGCTGCAGGTGCTGGCAGGGCTGTTTTTAACAATCTATGGTGTGTTTACGAAGCTACAACTGTTAGTCCTGCTTTTAGTTACAGTCGGGGGCAATGAGCATGTGCTGCAGCTGACACTGAGCCACGAGAGGGGGAGATGAGTTTGGATGCTGTTTGTAAACTGAGAAATGAAACCTCCTGAAAGTTTCGGCATACCCTGCCTTTAAAGCAGAAAAGCAGGATGAATGTTACCACGAAGAGCGTAACTCATGTTTCAGCCCAGGCTCTTGCAGCCTCCTGTTTTGGTTTCCTCCACTTTTTCCAGTATTCTACATGACTACATAATCAGCTCTGGATATCTGTTTCTTCTTGAAAAGGACAAATCTTACTTCTCTATTGCAGTGTTGTCATAGGATTTCTGTGCTGTTAATAGATTTGTTTGCTAAGAACTTATGAACCAACCACAGATATTGAGAAATAACATTCAGAAATAAAAACTTTAGGCACTGATCATCTCATTTTAAACTGTAAATTATGAAAAGGCAAATATGAGAAAGTGAGACTCTGTGAATATCACAAACACAAATACACGGGTTTGTTTCTATTTAAAGACTCACCTGAAACACTGACTTCATACTTGTATCTGCACACTCTGTTGTCTCCATTGATGATTAGTGCCTCATAAACTCCGCCGTCACTGATGCTGATTGGTTCGCGGGTCAGAGCGCCAGTTTTGATGTTCAGGCTGTAGTTTGGTCCATTTGTCAGTTTCTTGCCTGAAGAATCATAGCTGACAAGCACTTCATCCTTTGAACCGTTCCTCCGGCTCCTGTAGTGATGTGAAATGAGGATGTTAAAATCTTAGACCAACAGTTGGCGCTGTGGACCACAGGTCTATTATACACAGACAAAGTTGTTGTTCTGAGCCTGTGAGGAAGAAATGCCATGATCATGTGTTCTGTTCTCACCACCAGTGGAATAAAATAAACTCTTCCACTGTTGCACAGAGATATTTCTACATACCAGTGTACAGAATAGTCCCCATGAAGCTCAGGTCCAGTTAGCAGCAGGAGTTTTTCACCAACAGAAGCTGTCAGATGAACAGTTCTTGGTTCAGTCCCATCACATTCAACAGGTAGAAAGACTCCACCTGTGACTGAGAGAGCCCCTGATAGACACAAAGAGAGAGAGGAAGTGAGGTGTGTGATAAACGACCTCACAGGAGTTACTCTGGTTTTCTTTTATTCTAAAGTAAAAATCATCAGCACACACCTGCACAGACTCTTTTCTGTGAGTGTGTAACACTGCTGCATCATAAAATGACAACTCTATAAGTCCAGCTCTACAACTCTAAGCAAGAGTGTAATTTTACTCATTTTTATGAAAGTATCGAGTCTATGAAGCATTTTTACACTTGTGTTCATGAAGTATATTAAACACATTTCAATGCCCTTCTGTGGCAACTTGTTTTTTTTTTTTTTTTTTTTTTTAATTTCACCTACACTGAATAAAAAAAAACAATTGGCAGGTCTTTGGATTAACTTGTAATACATGAGTTTATGTAATACATTAAAATCACATTCCTTATGTGAACAAAATTATCTCTTTGAATGAACTTAAAAAAAATTATGGGAAGTATTTCCATATGATTTAATGGCTTTTCTTTCAGCATTGCACCATTTAGGTAGTTCAACTTGATGCACTTTCGTTGGTTCAACTTCATTTATTTCGTTGATTGAAAAATTGAGAAGATGTAATTGAACTTAAAACTTGTAACTGTGAGTAAGGAGTGCACACTGTGGACATGAAACCCTGCTGTACATGGGTGAATCACGCAAGTGTCATGAGCTGTCTTCACTCTGTGGTGTGGATACTTCATTTAACTTTAGTCATCTTTTTAAACGTCTGATTACACGTGAAACGACACAAGTGACGTAGTTTGAAGTTGTTTCTTTACACTTTTTGTCTATTTGGTAAAAGACAAACGTATTAAAATGTAATAGAAATTGGGGATAAAAACGAAACTAAGAATTTTATTAACTATTTTATACCTTAACAAATATCAAAAGCTAAACCCTGTGTAATCGCAACCCCCTATCAATGTCTCGCGACCCCCTAAAGGGTCCAGACCCCCACTTTGGGAACCACTGCTCTATGGTATAGACCAATACACCGTAGCTCTGCATTTAGTACATGGTGGGCAGCTTTGGTGGGCAAATAGAAATACCTTTTCAAATCAAAGGCTAATGCAAAAAAATTACAGGACTTTTCATCGTAGCGTATTTTCTTAGCGTAGAGAGTCTGTCTATACCAGATCAAAGACAGCTTATGTCACTTGTGTGATATATCTATGTACAGCACGGTCTCATGTCCACTGTCTGCCCTCCTCACTCATCGTAAAATGATAGCTGTAAAATTGTTCTACATTGAGTTAAACTCAAACCTAGTCAGTAATTTTAATCAGCCCAAATAAATGAAGTTGAACCTACATGGCTTTATCCTAAAAGAAATCCATTTCATCGTGTGGAAATACTTTCCATGATTGTTTTTTTTGTTTTTTTAATTCATCCAAAGACTTAGTTTTTCAGTGTAATTGAGCGCAAGCTTCTGCTATTTGCTATTTTAAAAATATTACAAACTGCCCTTCGTTGGTCACAACAATGACAATAAGTTCCATTCTGTTTTATCCTTACCCTTCTGTGTTAAATTCAATTCTTTTCTGTTCTATTCTGCTCTATTCACGTTAAAACACTGAGTTTCAATTTAAACAAATGTAGCAATATTATCTGATTTATTCTACACCAATAAAAAAAATAACAACGGTCTTACAGAGACTCCTCTGAGACTTCCTCATTCAGGACTGTAGGTTTGCCACCAAAGTAAGACAGATGCTATGAAGCAGTACACGCCATAAAAACACAGTACACACTATCTTTTCATGTAGAGAATCTTGTGAGTATAGAGTGTGGTTTGCCAATTTAGTTATACCTTAGTAACAAGCACATCACCCCTCCCTCTCCCTCTCCCTCTCTCTTTCACACACACACACACACACACACACACACACACATACCCGCGGGCGCACTGAGTCACGTACTTAGAAGCTTCACACCCCCACAGTCTGATTCAATGTTGCGGCTGAGGATCAATTAATAAAGCACTTGTGGTGAATAAAAGAAAGCGCTATTAAGTAAAGAAATGACCAATTTAACGAGAGGAAGCTGAACTTTATCCACCTGTGCGTCAAAACAGAGCCGTGTTAAAGAACCACGGTTTGATGCGCAGCATTTAACAGCTCAGCTTTCAGACACCTGTAGAGCTGAGGAGCTCTGAACACAACTCTCATCCAGCAGAAACACTTGACGATCCAAACAGTTACCACAGTCCAAACAACGACAACATAAGCTCAGAGCCCTTTGATTGTTTTCCAACAATCCGTTACTGTCACTGATGACTCATTTAGATAGATCTACCTTAGGAGTCCGCGATAATCTATAAGCTTCTAAAAGAGTTAACAATTGACAAGTCTGGAAAACTACTCACAGATCAGCGCTATAGCTGTAATTAGGAGAGGTCGAAAGTTCTGGAAGAGTCGCATTGCTTTAGAGAAAGAAGTCACACGTCCTCTCAGCTACAGAGAGGTGAAAAGACAAGAAGGCGGCTGTGCTCTCATGCACCTCTTGGCAGAACCCGCCCCCTTGAGTCACAAGCACCTACAGCAACAAGACGCTGTGACATGTATATCAGTGGACATGATGGATCACTTCCTTCATATGAATCCCTGAGCTTTAAATAGATTTTGCCACAGGACTGTGTGATAACAAAAACCTGTTTTCCACTTTTAATTAACAAGCTAATAAAATACAAGTGGATAACTTCAGCAGGAAACTGAGATTCAAAGAGGTCACTGTCAGGGCTTTATGCAGAACAGTCAGTGAGGCTGACTTTGGTCTGTAAAGCTGTAGTTTGTGGCTCAATAAAGGGTCGGTTCCTCAGGAAGGTTCTCATGACTTAATTTGTTTCTACTTGTGAAATAAAACAATGTATCCAAAATGAAAACAGGTTGTTTGGGTGAACTGTGTTCAAAAAAATCATCGACGTGTTTGTGATGTGCTGTGTGCACTGCTAAAAACGTATTTTTTGTTACAGCGGAGATAATAATTTTGACCTTGCTCGTTGGTCTCAACGCAAAGACTTGTTGATCAAACATTAAGTATGGAATTATCAGCTCTTTCTTTGCCACCCCAACTAATAAAAGTAAGTGTAAGGAAGGGTTCAAGTCAGATTGGAACCTAATGTGGTAAATAAAAAACCACGACTTCAGATCAACTAAGCGCAGACAGACTGAGGTTTAGAGCAGTAGAGAGAGGATGCGGAGAAAGCAGAGGGAATGTTAAAACTAATCAAACTCCCCCATGCGCATTTTGATACAGGGGCTGTTGAACCCAAACACGCGCCCTGCAGAATACTTTACCTCCACAGTGACCGTTTGCTGTCATTCTGTCACATGTCGTCTGTTCCAGAAATGCCACAGCTGTGCGCAATTACGCGCCACAGTGTTTCACGTATAGTACGAGCCAGGGCTGGACTGGGAAAATAAATCGGCCCTGGCATTTTGGACCAGACTGGCCCACCATGTTCNATACTGTGTTTTTTTTATAACACACAAACAAACAAAATAAACAATATTTGTTGGAGTATGGGCTTACATAATTCATGGCCCCACTGCTATATAAATGAGTGCTCTGGTCGTGGC
Organism: Thalassoma bifasciatum; assembly: GCA_008086565.1. NCBI lineage: Eukaryota > Metazoa > Chordata > Actinopteri > Labriformes > Labridae > Thalassoma > Thalassoma bifasciatum. Next base: position 73,688 of record RPOG01000342.1, read on the forward strand.
ACCCCAGTCTAAAAGTCTGGACACGCCCCTGCTAAAGTGTGCTAGTAGCTTGGTTATATTGCTCTGCTCATCAAGGAATGGATTTATGCAAAATGGAGGGTTCAGCAACTTCAGCTCGTGGAATCGACAATGTTACAGTAAAAGATGGGACTCTACTTTCCCCGAGGTAAAAGTCAAACAACTTCTCAAGCGCTTATGTGCAGTGCGCTGCTCTCTCTCCAATTAAAGTTAATGTCGATCGCCCATCAGCGACCTCCCTCTTACTCACTCTCCGCTGCCAATTTTCATAAATTATGGTCCATCCATAAAACCAGAAAGAAGATATTCTTCGGTCGAGCAGGAGTGTCCCGAAAGAACTGATGTATATTTATTCATGATCTAAATCAAAGAATGATCATTCATCGGCACATTTGGCAGCGTTTGTGTGGAAAGCATTATTTTTTTTCCTCTCGTGCACGAAAACAACCAATGGGCTGCAGACCAGCGCATTTCATGGGCCGTTTATTTGGATTTTTCTTGTTTTTCTGTTCCCCACGAATGCCCCACGCAGGTAGGACTTAAGGGAACGTTAACAATGTGATTGGCTCGGTTCAGTATCATTCGTCTGCTGACCTACTGCTTTAACGGGCCGTTCACGCAACATTGAAAAAGTGTCAGTCGGCCCAAATGAGACGGTCGGCCCACCGGGCATTGCCCGGTATGCCAGATGGCCAGTCCACCCCTGGTACGAGCTGATAGGTTTTGATCTTCATGTAGAACAGGGGTGGCCAACCCGCGGCTCGCGAGCCGCATGCGGCTCTTTGCCTGCCGGTGTGCGGCTCTTCTGTCCATTCTTCAAAAAAATGAGGCGTCTTGAAAAATGTATCATGTGTGGGCGGGGTGAGTGAGCGGAGCAGAGTGCGCATGTGCGGATGAGAGCGTGTTGAGCTCAAAGACGTATACAGTGTGTGTGGTTCAGAGGGAAAAGAGAACAGTGCAGTTACTGGGGCACATTTCTGCTTAACGAAAAATGTCTGGGAAAAGTGTGCAGCGAAGCGCAAGTTTAAGACTGGACAAGACTTTTTTTAACAGAGTGGAGAGTGAATTTTTCTTTGTTGAACGTAATGAAAAACCATTCTATCTCATATGCCAGACATCGTCGGGACATTTCAAAGTTACCAATATCTGTTATCATTGATACAGGCATTTGTCGCATTTTATATTTTTGGGGTAAAGTAAAGGAGAAGAGAGAGAGAGGGAGAGACTGTGACTGTGTGTGTATGTATGTCAGTGGTGATTGCTCTAAGGCTGCAAGGGAAGCTCCGCTTCCCCTAAAATGTAAATTCAAAAAAAGAAAACGTGGTGAAACATGTGCAGCTGTGTGTATCTTATATTTACTATATATGCACCATGACGCCTTCATCTTTTATTCAGAATCAGCTTCAGGAAACCGACACGGCTTCCCTCTCGTTCATCCCTGCAGCTCCACAGTGTTTTACTCAGACAGACGCAGCGTCTCTGGGGTCTGTGGAGCTCACCCGCCCGGGACTGCGAGTCGCAGACCTACTACTAACCTACTAGACAGACTCCGATTTAGGGAAATTGATTGACAGTGAAATGAGCGAATCATCGATCTTAGAAACATGCACCGGAGCATTTTCAGAGTTTTTTCATTCCGTTGTTCTTGATAGATCCGGAGACTTCACTGATACCCGGCCACTTTATCTTTTTTAAAAACGATTAGAAAAAGAAAGGGGGTAGAATTTACATACAAATAAACACACACATTCATGATGTCTTAAATCTTCTCTCTTTCATTATTTTGTTTTAACATTGTTGTTGGTTTTAATTTTTCTGATGTTTTTTCTCCTTTTTGGTGCTGGTTTTAGCCTTTTACAAAAAAAAGTTACATATTTTTATATACTTTTCTCTACTTCTCCACACATTTCTCTTTTGTTTCCCCTTTATTTCAGTATTTTGTTTCTTTTCAATGTTCATTTTAATTTCTGTGAAGCACTTAGTAACATTGTTTTGAAAAGTGCTGCATAAATAAAGTTATAATTATTATTCTATAGGCTGGGAAAAAATGAACTTCCTCTCCTTGAAAGACCAGCAGCTGCAACTGTTATGTGAAGATGTGTGTGGAGGTAAGGGATGTAAAGATGTGAAAAAAGACAGTATGAATGAGGGAGAGACCATGTGTAAGGGTCTGAAGATGGACCGGGGGACACTGGTTTGGAAACATGGAAATGTACTGATTTTCATTTAATGTCATTTCCTGTTTGTGTGAGAGAGTTTGTAAGCCAACATTTAAGATGTGGCTCTTTGTAGTGCCACTGTGATTTTTTTGGCTCTTGGTGTCTGACTGGTTGGCCACCCCTGATGTAGAACAATGTTCTGTGTTCGGCTGTTTCTCACACAGCTCAGATAAAAATGTAAAGCTGAGAGGAGTAAAACAGTTCTCTCACTGGTGAACCCTGTTGTCTAAAAAAAAAATCCTGCTCCTTATGTTCAAAGGTTTTCTTCAGTTCCCTCTGCAGAATGTCTGCTCTGCACAAAATAACAGCAACTTCAACAGCCATGTATGAGCTGAGATCTGGCAGAATGACACCATGCTGGTACATGCTGGTCTGCAGGATATAGAAAAAATTATATAACTCATTCAAGCTTGGATGGATGTTAAAGCTGCAAACATACGAGGCAAAAAGAGCAGAGAAGAAATGCGCGACTGAGATAACAGTCCCAGGTTAAAGCAGAGTTTTCTTTCAAAGGAACTCTCTATTTGCGAGTGTAAGTCTATGTAATGTAAATGTAAACCTGTTGGTCCGTTAGTGCTTTGAGGTCAGGGAAGGAAGCATGACACATACGTGTGCACTGTCAAACAAGTGTCGTCCATGAGCCGAACACCACACACACACACACGCAGTCATGTATCTCTCACCCCAAAGATCCAAAGCTTTAAACAAAAATACAACAGGTGACAAAAGATTGTTTAAAGAATGGCTCATATCACTTCACATGAGTTATCAACTCACGCTTGAACTGGGGACAGCGCTTTCTGATCTAATCTCATAAAACTAACTCAACCACACGAACAAACACATCAGCAAGCTCCCTCTGCCTCAAAGTCAAAATTCAGTAAAAGTACTCACAGATTAGAGCTGAAATCCAGCATTTGATCCTGGTGTTAGACATCATGGAATCTCACACACAGCCTTTGAAAGTCAGCAGCGTACTGATCAGGGAGATGCGTGAGCGCTGCCAAAAACTGGTGTGATGGGAGGTTCCGCTCTATGCTCTTCTCTGAGAGCCGGTGTCGTGCCAAGGTACTTACCCCCGCCAGAAAGTGTATCCCGTGTCCGCGGGAGCGCGCATGTCGTGTCTGCACTTTAATGATGAAACTCCACGCTTAACAATGACAAATACTATCATGCAAACTGTTGTATGGATGCTGTGAGTGTTACCGTTCTTCTGTGGTGTTCTTTCTAACTGTACCTAATAAATATATCAGGATAAAAAAGTCCAATGTTTGGAATGCTTTGTGAACTGTCGTCCTTTATTAAACCTTGTAACTCCGTAAGAAACTGATCTGCAAAAGAATCAGCAGTCTTCATATGTGATGCTTCATCTGTCTTCATACCATGCTCATGCGCTGAGTTTTGATTGCTCTTTGAGATAATTATTCTCAGTCTCCTGCTGCTATTTACGATCATCCGGAAGTTCAATCCACACTTTCAAAATAATAGCACGCATCCATGAAAAACGTAAGGACTCGACCAAGACACAAGAGGTACCCAAAAACAAACTTCAAATCTTTTTTTTTTTTTTTTTTCCAAAGAAAAGGTTCGAAAGCTT
>RPOG01000342.1:78929-115040 GCA_008086565.1 Thalassoma bifasciatum
ATTCTCAGTCTCCTGCTGCTATTTACGATCATCCGGAAGTTCAATCCACACTTTCAAAATAATAGCACGCATCCATGAAAAACGTAAGGACTCGACCAAGACACAAGAGGTATCCAAAAACAAACTTCAAATCTTTTTTTTTTTTTTTTTTTTCCAAAGATAAGGTTTGAAAGCTTCGCTCAAAGATATGCCAGCCCAATGACAATAATAATGAATATAGAAAGAATAATAACATCACTGATTAATAGCTTAATTGCTCTATTAAGATCATGAACTATCAACATGAAATTTATTTTGTGGCCATTTCTGATTATTACTGACAATTATAAAGAATTTCAAAGGACTAGTTCACCTCTTCCCTAATATATAGGCGGATACAAACTATTTAAGGCAATTATTTCTGCAAAAATCTGTATCCCCCACCTTAAAATGGTCAAATCATAAACTACCATCATGAAATTTGATTTGTGGTCATTTCAGAACAAGACTGATGAAATTGGAGAGTTTTGATGGACTAGGTCACTTATTTCCCAAGATACAGGGGGATACAAATTATTTCAGGCCATATATCACCTGAAATAATTTGTATCCCCCTGTATCTTAGAGTAGAAGTGACCTAGTCCATCAAAACTCTCTAAGTTCATCAGTTCAGCTCTGAAATGACCACAAAATAAATTTCATGATGGTATTTTATGATTTGACCATTTTAAGGGGGGGATACAGATTTTTTCAGGCGTTATATGGCCTGAAATAATTTGTATCCCCCTGTATCTTAGAGTAGAAGTGACCTAGTCCATCAAAACTCTCCAATTTCATCAGTCTTGTTCTGAAATGACCACAAATTAAATTTCATGATGGTAGTTTATGATTTGACCATTTTAAGGGGGGGGATACAGATTTTTTCAGGCGATATATGGCCTGAAATAATTTGTATCCCCCTGTATCTTAGGAAATAAGTGGCTTAGTCCATCAAAACTCTCCAATTTCATCAGTCTTGTTCTGAAATGACCACAAATTAAATTTCATGATGGTAGATTATGATTTGACCATTTTAAGGGGGGGGGAATACAGATTTTTCAGGCGATATATGGCCTGAAATAATTTGTATCCCCCTGTATCTTGGGAAATAAGTGACCTAGTCCATCAAAACTCTCCAATTTCATCAGTTAACAAGACTTTACTGGTGTTTTATTTAAAGTACTACCATCACATACTAAACTGGTAAAATTCCACCCCCCTATGTCTAAAAACGTCTTTATTAACGGACTTTAACAAACATAGGCGGAAATAGAACCCTTTATTCACTTGATCAGGAAGCTTTAAGAAATATTAACAGTCATTATTAGTCTTTACCGGTGTTTTATTTAGTCATGATGATAGTTCATGATCTTAATAGAGCAATTAAGCTATTAATCAGTGATGTTATTATTCTTTCTATATTCATTATCATTGTCATTGGGCTGGCATATCTTTGAGCGAAGCTTTCAAACCTTATCTTTGGAAAAAAAAAAAAAAAAAGATTTGAAGTTTGTTTTTGGGTACCTCTTGTGTCTTGGTCGAGTCCTTACGTTTTTCATGGATGCGTGCTATTATTTTGAAAGTGTGGATTGAACTTCCGGATGATCGTAAATAGCAGCAGGAGACTGAGAATAATTATCTCAAAGAGCAATCAAAACTCAGCGTATGAGCATGGTATGAAGACAGATGAAGCATCACATATGAAGACTGCTGATTCTTTTGCAGATCAGTTTCTTACGGAGTTACAAGGTTTAATAAAGGACGACAGTTCACAAAGCATTCCAAACATTGGACTTTTTTATCCTGATACATTTATTAGGTACAGTTAAAAAGAACACCACAGAAGAACGGTAACACTCACAGCATCCATACAACAGTCTGCATGATAGTATTTGTCATTGTTAAGCGTGAAGTTTCATCATTACAGTGCAGACACGACATGCGCGCTCCCGCGGACAGGGGATACACTTTCTGGCGGGGGTAAGTACCTTGGCACGACACCTGTCCTCTCAAAGGAGAGTAGGCTCTTTCGACACCTTGAACGGCTCCAAATTTAGGATATTTGTAGCCATACATTTTACCTCAACTTTGCAAAAGCGAATGTTGAGGAACCCTCTTACATACAGTGTTTTTATGAGAAGCCTTATCCTTCTTCCTTTTGATTATCCTTCTTACTATTTTAATCAAACTTTTACTGCACAAATAAACAAAAAACTGATTACATGTACACAGAACAGAACAGAGCCAGAACCAAACTCATCTGCCACCAGCTCAGTGTTAGCACTGTGTGAGCTATGCAGTTGGAGGAAAACCCTGAGAGCCAGCCGGCTCTTCATGACTCACTCACTCACTTACTCACTCACTCACTTACTCACTTACTCTCTCTCTCTCTCTCTCTCTCTCTCTCTCTCTCTTCTCTCTCTCTCTCTCTCTCTCTCTCTCAACACACACACACCAACCTGTGTCTGTCTCTCCCAGTTCTACTAAGTTCCTCTCTCTGCTGAACACAAATACTGTCACGTCACACTTCACACTCGTGGTTTTATGCAAACTAAAATGTAGACAAGATAAGTAAGAATTAATCAGTTTCATAAATGGTTTATACTTGATGTGTAAGAGTAAAACAGTTTCATAAATAGTTTACACTTGATGAAAAAATAAATAAATCTGTTTCATAAATGGTTAAGGGATGTGTGGTGGTGTTTCATGTTTTAGCTCAAGGTCAAAAGGGTGAAAAGTTTGATATGATACAGGAACATGAAGGAAAGAAAAGTGTCGTCAAACAAATGATAACAGGTCAGGAATATATTGATCATAGGACAAGTGGATAAAACTTGTGCACAGTCTGTTCAGTCTGATAATAACTGGACACACACCAGATCTAAGGAGCTGCAGAGTAAATTCATCTATGTAAAACTAGTTCAGAGTCACAGCCAAAACAGACTCTGTCCACACAGACATGCTTTAGAAAGTTTTACACTTCACATGAATCTTTAACTGCTCTTTCTGTAACAAAGCAAGTATCAGAACAAATGAAGACCAGTCCAGCAAGTTATCATGATGCACAACATCCCACGAATGCACTGAGGCTGAGAGAGTCAACTATGGTGGCCCTGAGAGCTCACAGCACTGCAGCTTAAGAAAACACACGCAAAAAGACAAAACGCAAGAAAATTGTGAAAACATCTTTATCAAGTTGACAACATGTGTGCAGGATTTGGAAAAACACCCTGCAAACACAACACAACACAATAGAAAAACACGCTGCAAAAACCTCAACACAACACAACACACCAGAAAAATGTACTGCAAATGAACCACAACACAACAGAGTGTTTCCAGAGACACTTTAAAGTGATGTACACCCAGACATGCCAGTTGTTTACATAGATGTTGATAAAAAAAATATGAGATATTTTTGATTAATTTCAACATTGTGTCTCATAGGTTATGATAATTGGCAGGCTAATTACAAGCAAAAGGCTAATAATAGTTTAACAGCAAATCACTGCAATAGGCTCATATCTCAATCATGCCATCACAAAGTTGAAAGAAATCAAAAACACTATCTCGTTTTCCAACACCACTGATGGAAAAAGAATTCTATGAGGGCTGTGACTGAACATCTGTGTAAACAAGGGCCCTTTTTGAGCCAAACCCTGCACCCCCCATCCTCCCCCTTCACAGTGGCATCTTGAGTGGATTGAGAGACCACAGTGCACTTGTAAGTCATGCAATGATGGGTGTGCACTTTTTTTTTTCTTTCAAATAATATCAAATTATATAAGTTTAAACTTGTACATTATCATTTAGTGTATAACTATAATGTGTAAAGTCAATTTATTACAATTTTATCATGATGTCATAAAATCAGTTGTCCAAAATTATACTAATTATCATACATCAAGCATATTTTCAATTGTCAGAGCAGCAAAAAGCTTCTTTCCTGTTGTAACTTTAGTTAGAGTTGAATGTTACAAATACATCAAAAACATTATCAAATGGGAAAAATTTGCTCAAAATTAACAGAAAACTTATCTGCAACATGACTTTGATCAGTCTTTATTACCTAAGTGCTAAATTTACCTAATTCATGTGTCTATGTTCATTATATTACTTTTATTTTCTTATTCCAAGAAGGCAGAGGACTTTTTGCGACTAAAAACAGTGTTCCTCCAACCCCACTCCCTCACAATATATGATATTCACGTTTGAACCAAGCCTTAGATATAATAAGACATGAAAACATTGTCATCACAATCTGAACATCATGTCTCCTGACCACAGTTCTGCTTGTTAAACAGAAAGATTCAAAAGGATAAAGGTAAAATAATAAAAGTTTGCATTGTTTGTAACTCTGTCTTTCATTCAAAGCGAGAGAAGAGCTTTAAGATAACAATTATTTTCTATCTTTGTACAGGAAAACAACGATGGAGCTGGGAGAACATCCAGGATACTGCTGAGGCAAAGACTCCGTCCTGACTGTGTTAGATGTTGTGTTAGAGCTCCTGCAGGACAACATAAGGAAACATAAACCTGGAAAGTTGTTAGTGTTGTTAGTTTAATGTTTGAATTCAGGTATGGCATTTTAGGTGTGCAGTTCTCAACACAGTTAACCTTGTGTCTGTACAGTGTCCTTACTGGACAGCACTGCACTGAACAAATGGCAACTAGTAACGTTGTGCCAATGGATGTGTCCTAATCCAGATTCAAAATTATAGCTGGTAGATATGAAACTAAATAAATAACAAACTTCCCCTTATTTTGACTTGAGATTTGTGTAAAAAGAGGATGTGAGTAAAGACAGTCAGTTCAACGTCAACGTCATTTAACTTCAAACATGAAGTATAATAGTGTCTAGCTGATTAGTCCAATTAGAGTTGTTTAGGTAACAGATTTCAACTAGATACAACTAGAAGTAAGTATGACCCCTGCACAAATGCGCAAGAAACCCTGTTACAGTTGCCATATTAATCCATTCTTCAAGGTAACTTTTTTTTTTTTTTTTTTTTTTTTTTTTTTTTTTTTTTAATCAAGTCAAATCAAGTATCATTTCTACTTCACCTAAGAGTTCTGAAATTTCAACTTAATTCAAGAGTCACTGGTTTGACACTCATCCCCAACGACCACAAAAGACTTCAAGCTGTCACTGAGGTCAAAGGAGGAAATACAAGGTATTAAAAACTGGGGTATGTAAACTTTGGATCAGGGTCATTTTTTTAATTTCTGTTGTCATTATGATTCAAAAAGATGAAATGATTTAATGAGTGAAAGAAATGTTTTTTGTTAAATCATTTTTTTTTTTTTTTTTTAAGAAAGGGCAAGAAATCATAAATTCTGTTACGGTATGTAAACTTTTGAGCACAACTGTATTGTTTTGACTGTAACTGTACAGATAAAACCTGCTTAAAGGTGACAAAAAACAAACCCTCAAGACGGCTTTGCATTGAAAAATAACCATATCCCAGATAGAAAAAGGAAAACCATGTATTTTATGCACACACACATCAACGCATCAACATATCAACAAAGAGTGGATGACAAGGAGATTAGCTTATCACTCAGCAGTGAAAAGCAGAAATGGAAAGTCTTTCAGCAAAGTGTTTCAGGATGCTGGTGGTCAAAGAAAAAGGAAAACAGTCACCTGATCCCTATCACTTCAGGATCAACAACAAACAGAGGTTTAAGTGACTGTGGATGGGACTATGAAGGCTATTAAAAGAGGAAACAGGGTGACACATCAGGTCGGGGAAAAGACGTTTAACATCAAGAAACTTCATCAGAGATGTGTAAACTCTGACCCTCTGTAGCCTCTGTTCAACCAACACTAAAAACAGCCTGAAAGACAGGAAGAGTTTTTCTGTGGACCATTTGTTACTTGATGACGACACTTTCTCCCTTCTCCCTCCTCTGAAACTAAAGACAGGAGTTATTTGTTTACCCTTGGGCCCTGAAATATTCTGGAAAACTCTGCAGACATTTACTGTCTCCATCTTTTTAAGATAAGGTGTGTTGACTGGGTCAAAGTTTCCCTTTCCTCAGATCTGCTGCAGGTCAGTGAGTCAGAAATTCCACTTTGTGTGTGTGTGTGTGTGTGTGTGTGTGTGTTTGTGTGTGTATCTGTTTTGTCCCTCTTATCTACAGTGTCCCCTTAGTTCATTAGAGATTATCTGGTCAAAGTTCAGGTCCGAACTCTTGGTGCAGCACATCATCTTTGATCCTTCAGTTTAACATTTAGTGTTACTTAATGAAAAGCATCTAAAAAAGGTGAAGTATGCAGAAATTTTTGATAGGTTTAGTTTTTCTGTTTACAAACAGCATCCAAACTCATCTTCTCCTCCGTGGATCAGTGTCAGCTGCAGCGCATGCTCACTGCCCCAGACCGTAGATAATAGCATGGCTAACAGTCGTAGCTTCGGAAACATACCACAGATGGTATAAAACAGCCTTGTCAGTACCTGCATCATCATGTGAGAGAAACTCAAGAGCTGTACACCTGACTTCCTGCAGGTAAATGAGACACACTGCAGGTATAGAATCATTCTTTCTCTGTGTTACAGTCTCTGTCGTAGCCGCTCAGGATAGCTTCTCCTACTCGCTATCAGCAACACACAAAGTCACATGTGCACTGGGCAGACTGTGATTGGCTGGTTATCACCCATAAAATCTACTGCCCTCTACCCAGAAGCATCCTGAGTCCATCAAAATATTAACAAAACAGGACCCTTACTATTGTTAACCCATGAATGTGTTAAAAAACAGTATCTGCAGATTTATTTCATGTTTATCAGCTTTGTCACATTTCTTATTTTAATTAAAACGTCAACAAACAGTGCCATAAATGGACACACACTGAATGAAGAGATGGAAGAACTTGCTTCTTCTTATGACTTGACATATTTCCTGAGTTAATGACTCAAGCACAACTTCTCTGTTCACTCAGACTTAATTACTTATCTGAAAAAATATCCAGCAGCTGTTTGAATGTGTTGTTGATTGTTTTGGAAACCTGGCATCAGGAGAATCAGATGATAATCAATCACCTCTTCAGTCAGGGTGCACATCTGTCGACAGGACCCCCAGAGAGAAACCGGGGGCTCGGTCTGTGTGACTGATGATGTCAACGCAGACGTCAAAGTCGATGGTGTCACTTCCTGTGACCTTATGTAGATGAATTGAGGTGAGGTTTGTGCTGAATTCACTTTGCAGAAACACACTTTTTGGATTAGAGTGATTCTGATTTACTAATATGCAAGGTGGTGCGAACAAAAAAAAAATGGCCGGTACAAAATTGTAAGGAATCACACAGTGATTTTTAAATTATTTTATGTGAAGAGTTAAGAGCATTTGTATACATTTGGTGATGAATGAGGCCTAATGAGCCCAAACATGAGTCTAAGCTCTGCCAGAAGCACTTTAACCCTCTGATGCATGAATTATGAAAGTCAGTGTCAGGATTTTTCCTTTGAGTGATTTTATTTGTCTTAAGGCATGAAAAAAGTTATCCTCTCTTTCAAATGTTTTTAATTGAGCATTCAACATAAAACAGTGTGAACTTAATGTAAATATGACTTTTTTTTGTTTGTTTCTTATTTATTCATTTATTTGCTTGTTTATTGTGGTAATGCCATGAATAAACTTTTTTTTTTTTTTGGATATTTCACGAAACATTTTAACTCTCTTTCATCCATTTTAACACTGAATAATTTATAGTTTATGAGCTTTTTCACCCTCAAATGTTTGTCAATACATTCTTAAAAATGTATATGTATGTTTGGAAAAAAAAATGAAAACATTTTTCAGGCCCTTAGAAGAATGAAAAAATCGTGACACAGACTAATATGAATTTCCACCATGAACCATTGAATTTAGGAGTAAATAACTTTTAAAGAGGTCTCCACTGTAGTGACCACTATGCACCACAGGGATAAAGAATAAAGAGTCAGCTTGGAAACATGGGGGGAAGTGTCAGCTCAGTCTCAGTCTGCAGACTTTAACACCATGAAGCTGCTTTAGGATGAACTGCACAGAAGAGTAAAAACAAAGAAAGCTAACGAATGTATCTGCTGTTAACCACCCTGACACACACACAGAAAGCGCTGGTGCTTTACTTTGGGATAAACAGGATTACCTGGATTGCTCTGTTACACACAGACTTAATGATGGTATTAACGTTTACGGCAGCATGTCCTGCTTTGTTTGAGTAAATTGTGTGTTTCAAAGTGTGTGAGATTATAGACTTCACTCAGAAAGACACCTAGATAATGGAGAAATGTACTATATGAGTAATCACACTCCCTTGTGTATTCAGCAAACTACAAACAGATCTCACGGAGGAAAAGTCAAATATCACAGCCCAAACACAGCTTGTAACCATAGACTGTCATTCTATCAGTGTAACTACAGAGACAGTAATCAAATACATGGTTCGAAACAGGGTGTTTGAATTCAAATATACCTCATCAAACAGCAGGACATTAAAGTACACCATCGTCTTAGAAAAACAAAGAGTCTGGATCCTGTCGCATCCTGAAAAGCTTCTTTTGTCCACGATTACCCACTTAACCATACACCCCACTCCATGTTTATTACACAGCTACTGGCATAAGATATAAAAATTTTGACAAAAAGGATTATAAATATTTGTTTTCACTTCCTAAAATGTAGTTCTATTGTTTCAACAGCACTCGTGATCAACTGCGACTCTTATCTTCCTGTACATCACAGCCCCTCTCTGCTTCCTGTCTCACATACAGATTTAGACACAGCTGCTTTCATCGGTGCCACTCATTGTTTGGGAAGGAAAAGTTGATACAGTCCATAAAAGGTACGTAATGAGTCTTTAACAACCTCAGCTCAGAAGAGCCTGGAACCCAGGGTCAAGGAACTTTTGGCACCTGTTTTAACTTTCCTCAGACCTTAATTGTTCCTGTGACTCATTGTATGTCTGCCCTCTGACCAAAGAAATGACTTCGAGGGGAAAAAATACACAGTAGAAGAGAGTTGTAAGACAACAACTGGAGCCGTTGAGCAAAAATTACACCATAGAAGGAGACAAACAAGCCATGCTGCTGCAGTTAGCCTGTTAATATGAAAGCGACTCAGCCTGTGCTGGTTTAATTGTGCTTTAATGAACCACAGATTCATTTGTTGACACTTGAAAAGAGACAAGCACTAAAGTCAGGTTCACTTTGTAATTTTGAAAGATTTCTGTGGAGAGTATCAAAACTATTTTGAAAACTTTATGGTATGAGCAGAAAAAAAATGTGTGTGTGTGTGTGTATATATATATATATATATATATATATATATATATATATATATATATTGTGCGACACAACTTTACAATCTGATGATTCAGCACATGTCATTCTGTTGCCAGTTCCACTAGTTTAAACTCATTCACTATCAGAAAAAAAACAGAAAAACAACTCAGTTTTTGGGGATATTAGTTGTTGTTTTTTTTATTATTTTTAGTATTATTGATGTGAAATTTCGGAGAACTGAGTGCGTTTTTGCGCACTACTTACGCATTAGGGCGGTGCTTCCCCTCGCTTTCTGTCGTTGTTTTATAATTGTACATGTGTTGCTGTTCTTTTTTTAAATCAGTCCTTTTCATCCTTATAAGCCTCCATGAGGATTTCTGCCCCTGAGCCACTTGCGGCGAAACACGCGCGTGACTAGGTCCTAACAAAAGTAGACCCAACTACTTAGGCACAGACAAGTAGGACCGAATCACTCGAACTCACGCGAACAGAACCTAAGCAGATACGCTGCCAGGGGACCTCCTTTTTCACACACGCTTGCCAATTGTACCTTGTCTTTAAATCGTGTTGGAGCAACAATTTTTTTGTAATAGAAATTAAAGAATAAACGCTTTTAACCAGAGTAAGACACGCTGAGGTTTTGGTGCTGCAGCTCATTCAGCTGTTTGTCTTTCACCTGTTACTGAACACGCGGAGGAGAAAAAAGGAGCTATGATTCCTACTTTAATTTTTCCCCTGGACCCTGGTGACATCGTTTCACTTTTACTGTATTTGACTTCATATACCAGAGATTTTAGTTTGATGGATCATTTTCCTTTTGAACTGTTCTTTCCTCTTACTTCTGTGTGAAGTACAGGACTGTTTGTGGCTTTAAGGCCTTCACGGCCTGTAGATCACTACTGCTCCAACGAACTTTGATTTAACTTAAACGACTCTTTAAACTGGACATTTGTCTCTGGTCATTTTTTTTCCGTTCAGAAGTGGATTAAAATTTATTAAGGAATCATAAAGATGTATTTTTGGGTGGTATTTGCTGTTGATTCATTGTCTGACTGTGACTTTGTTTTTTAAGTTATTAAAAGACTGGTCGCTGCCTCAATCTTGTGCCTGGATTCTATGATTGATAGCGAATCTGAAAGTGAATTAGAATTAAAATATTTTTGATTAATCCCAAATCATTCCAAACTGTTGATCCCCTTTAAAGAATCATCTTTGTGTGGTGACGCGATTGGAAAAAGTCTGAGCGTTAAAAAGTATCAGGAGTTCATGTGAGGACAGGATCAGAGAATAACCATAAAAAAGATGAAAATAAAAACCAGCTGTCTGTTTGGTTGTCACCTGCTGGTATTAATTTCTCCAGGTTAACTGTGAATATTTGAGAAACAGGGATGTTAAATGAAGAAATAATAAAATAGCAGACTTTTTGTTCAGTTTTAGCTCTGTGGTCACTGCTTTGAAATTGTATCATTATTATTATTATTATTATTATTATTATTATTATTATTATTATTATTATTATTATTATTATTATTATTAATATTATTATTATTACTTTCATTTATTCATTTACTTATTTGATGGATTGATTGATTGATTGATTGATTCCAATTATGTCCATGATTTCATAGATCAATTTTGAATTGAATTTTCCCTTTTGGAATGCAACTCAGATTTCGCGAACTACAGAAACCTCTTTGAGGCTGACAACTGGCTCGTGCCTGTTTCTGTCTCTCTTCACTCCCAATACAATCTTTTCAGACTCTACTTAATATGCACTCTGGTTTTCTACAGTCGGGCTCATGTATTTAAAATCTGTGTTACATATTTACTTCTCTGATAGTAACTGCAGTTCAAGAAGTGAGAGACGGTACTGTCCCTCAGTGGTGAAAACACAGACAGCGTCAACCTCACAGCTCGTTCTCTCGGTGTCTCACCGGAGACTCGTCTGCAGACGCGCGTCCTGATCGGAGAGGAGATAAATGATCAGCTGATTCTCCTGCTGCTGTGAGGGAGATCGTACCGTGTATCTGTAACATAAACGACACATTAAAACAGCTGCTGGATATTTTTACAAACATATAAATAAATCTGAGTGAAAAGTAGCGCTGTGTGTGCGTCATTTACTCAGAAAATCATAAGAAGAAGCAAATTGTTTTACGTCTCCATTCAGTTTGCACAACTTTATGAAACTGTTTGTCAGAGCAGTCGATGATTTAATCAACATAAAACTGTGAAATTCTGATATACACATGATTATATTTTGAATCTAAGTATTTAATTTAAGGTTAAGCATGATCAGGACGAAAGTGAATCACTTTCATGGTTATTCAATAAATGTAGCCAATACACAGTTTTTATAAATTAATTTCTATGAAAGACTTTTTCTTTAACTGAAAGGAGTTTAAAATGTTATGCTTTTAATTGAAAGAGACTTGACTGATGTGTCAAAATATTTTTTTAGAGTAACAAATGAAAATAGAAAATTTGATTAAAATAATTACAGAGCTAAATTGAAAGTATATTTTAACTGAAAAAAAGTAATCTTACACTTATTTTAAATTCAATCATGTGTTTTTATTTTTCAGAAAATTCAAGAACAAACCTTGAAATTTCAGTTTAAAAATTCATTTTCCAATCTTTTCTTTTTTTCAAATTACAATACTTTTGGCCTGGATTTGGCTCCATACTTGGTGAACTCAGATTCCAGACAGATTGCACACCTGTATGTGGCTTGTGATTAAAAGGAACAATGAAGCATATTTTATATTGTTTGTCTTTGCACTGATCATTCTTTTTTGAACCAGTTACTTTGTAAACAGTAAAACTTCAGCAAAGTGAATCTCCACAAACTCCAGCTGAGACAGAAAGACGCCCTGACTCGGAGAAAGACTCAATGGGCCTCATCCATTAATAGATGCATGGAAATGTTCTTAGTCCCTGTAGAATTTGGAAAATAGCAAAATCGCCGTCAGATTCATGACACGTGCGCACCGACGTTTTTGTTGGCACCACCGTGCGTATATTGATGAATCAGAATCATTCTAAAGCGACAGGCGCGTTCCCATCATAACCCACGCCACAATTCAGCTCTTTAGAGACATCTGTCCAGAGCTTCAGGAGGAGGAGCAGTCGTCCTTTACGTCCGCGTTGTCAGCGTCAACTTAGGGGGGGGGACTTTTTGCCAGACGTCAGTTTGCCCCCTGTATGTGTAACCCCTAATTTAAACTCAAAACGTGTTTGTTACAAAACGTCAGCGCTGCGCACTTATACCAGCTTCCACTGCAGTCACATATTCACACAGCCTGCGCTGTGCTCGGTCTGTTTCTAGACGTTTTTAACAAAGACAAAGTCGCTAGGGCTCGGTAAAGTCTCAGCATCAGTTCAGAACCAAGCGGCAACCTCCGGCCTTAAAAAAATGAGACAACACGGAAGTGCTAAAAAGCTGCTGTTCCTCCAGTGACCGCTTGAGGCTGGCTCCAGAAGCACCGGAAGTCCTGTACAAGCAGACGGGAATAAGGACATTTTCAGAGCCGAAATTAGCGTATTTAAAGCCTGGTACAAACTCTGTCTCCTGTCTGGATCGCTAATTTCGTTTACAGCACACACTGTGAGGGGGGTGAATTTTTTTCTTACTCGGCCGTTTGGAGGATAATAGAACTAAGAGCTTAACCAATCAGAGCCACAGCTCAGATCAAGTGACTGACGGGCGCCCAATAGCTGTGAGTTTGGGCACTCGTCCCATTTCTAATATGGCCGCGCCCGCCGTTTAGCCTCAAAACAGAGCTGCAGTAACTGACGGTCGACGTCACAGAGACTACGTCCATGCCGAGCGGCAACCTCCGGTCTGAAAAAATGAGACAACACTGAAGTGCTATAAAGCTGCTGTTCCTCAAGTGGCCGCTTGAGGCTGGCTCCAGAAGCACTGGAAGTACTGTATTAGCAGACGGGAAAAAGGCCATTTTCAGAGTCGAAATCGGCGTATTTAAAGCCTGGTACAAACTCTGTCTCCTGTCTGGATCGCTAATTTTGCTAACGGCTCCCACTGTGAGGGGGGTGAATTTTTTTCTAACTCAGCCGTTTGGAAGATATTAGGACTAAGAGCTCACCCAATCAGAGTCGCAGCTCAGATCACGTGACTGACGGGCGCCCAATAGCTGTGAGTTTGGGCACTCGTCACTCGTCCCATTTCCAATATGGCCGCGCCCGTCGTTTAGCCTCAAAACGGAGCTGCAGTAAATGACGGGTGACGTCACGGAGACTACGTCCATGCTTTATACAGTCTATGTTCAGAAAAAGTGAATGTGTCTGAAGCTAGGCCACCTACAACTATGACTTTCTAGTGACTAAGCAAGTAAAGCGACAGTTAGTTTTTCCCTAAGTGGAGTCTGTCTAGTAGGTTAGTGGTACGTCTTCGGCTCACAGTCCGGGGCGGGTTACGGGGTATCTGGGGGTATCTTCGACTCGAAGGATACCCGCCCTGTTTCGGGTCATAAATCGGTTAGACCGTCCAGTTTCACGCAGTGGAACAGCCCACTTGGTGCTTCCCCATTGCTTTCTGAAGACGCTCACAGCCTGAAAACATTGGAACTGCGGGGAGAGGTTAAAAGGAAGTCATGTCTGTTTCCTGTGAAAATTGCTAATTCTGAGCAAAAGATGAACGACTTCTTGCGCACAAATAGTCAGTGAAATGTACACACAGCGATAAATAGTTCACCACTCTATTCTTCCGTTTCTTCCTAACCCTAACCCTTTCAGGGGAAGCTGAGCTTCCTTTGCAGTCTCAGAATAATCGCCGCTGTTTACAGCCTGTTTACCGAGAACAAAGGGGCGCGTAGTCCTTCAACTCCATAGAACTTTTAAAAACCCTTGTTTAGAAATCCAACGCTATCTGAAGCATTTTTGAACAGAAAATGGTCAGGAAAAGAATATAGCCACCTGAAATTAAAAAGATACCTATCACACCAGATTCGTGTAGGACAGGGGTGGCCAACCCGCGGCTCTTTGCCTGCCGGTGTGCGGCTCTTCCGTCCATTCTTCCAAAAAATGAGGCGCTTTGAAAAATGTATCAGGTGTGGGCGGGGTGAGTGAGCGGAGCAGACTGCGCATGTGCAGATGACAGAGTTTTGATGAGTTCGAAGCCTTATACAGTGTGTGGTCCGGAGGGAAAAGAGAACAGTGCAGCTGCTGGGGCACATTTCTGCTTCACGAAAAATGTCTGGGAAAAGTGTGCAGCGAAGCGCAAGTTTAAGACTGAACTGAGGACTTTTTTAACAGAGTGGAGAGTGAATTTTTCTTTGTTGAACGTAATGGAAAGCCATTCTATCTCATATGCCAGACATCGTCGGGACATTTCAAAGCTGCCAATCTCTGTTATCGTTGATACAGGCATTTGTCGCGTATTATATTTTTGGGGTAGAAAAGTCAGTAAAGGAGAAGAGAGAGAGAGGGAGAGACTGTGACTGTGTGTGTGTATGTCAGTGGCGATTGCTCTACAAGGGAAGCTCAGTCTCCCCTAAAATGTAAATTCAAAAAAAGAAAACGTGGTGAAATATGTACCGCTGTGTGTGTATATTTCATCTACTAAATATGCACCATGACGCCTTCATCTTTTATTCAGAATCAGCTTCAGGAAACCGACACGGCTTCCCTCTCGTTCATCCCTGCAGCTCCACAGTGTTTTACTCAGACAGACGCAGCGTCTCTGGGGTCTGTGGAGCAGTGGGCGGGCCCTGACGCTCAGCTTCTGGATGATGATTGGATGATCTGTCTGAGGCTAAATCCCTTTTTGATTGACAGTGAAATGAGCGAATCATCGATCTTATAAACATGCACCGGAGCATTTTCAGAGTTTTTTCATTCCGTTGTTCTTGATAGATACGGAGACTACACTGATACCCGGCCACTTTCTCTTTTTTAAAAACGATTAGAAAAAGAAAAGGGGTAGAATTTACATACAAATAAACACACACATTCATGATGTCTTAAATCTTCTCTCTTTCCTTATTTTGTTTTAACATTGTTGTTGGTTTTAATTTTTCTGATGTTTTTTCTCCTTTTTGGTGGTGGTTTTAGCCTTTTACAAAAAAAGTTACATATTTTTATATACTTTCCTCTACTTCTCCAGACATTTCTGTTTTATTTCCCCCCTTATTTCAGTATTTTGTTTCTTTTCAATGTTAATTTTAATTTCTGTGAAGCACTTAGTAACATTGTTTTGAAAAGTGCTGCATAAATAAAGTTATAATTATTATTCTGTAGGCTGTGAAAAAATGAACTTCCTCTCCTTGAAAGACCAGCAGCTGCAACTGTTATGTGTGTATGTGTGTGTGGAGGTAAGGGATGTGAAGATGTGAAAAAAGACAGCATGAATGAGGGAGAGACCATGTGTTAGGGTCTGAAGGTGGACCGGGGGGACACTGGTGTGGAGGAATGTACTGATTTTCATTTAATGTCATTCCCGTTTGTGTGAGAGAGTAGATAAGCCCACAGTTTAGGATGTGGCTCTTTGTCGTGCCACTGTGATTTATTTTTGGCTCTTGGTGTCTGACTGGTTGGCCACCCCTGGTGTAGGAACTATGGTCGCTTTGCACAGGGATTAAAAACACATCTCCTTCGCATTTATTATGAACTATCAGAGGTCCAAGGTGAAACTAATCCTGTGCAAATAGGAGGGTAGATGCATTTTAATATAGCCTTACTTTAAGTAGTCGTCATCATCCCCAGCACCTCTCAAAAATCATTTTGCAAATAGTTGTTGCCCCCTCCCACTTTTCTAAACAAACTGACGCCCTTGTCAGCGTCAAACACACAGCTCATTCTCTCGGTGACTCACCGGAGACTCGTCTGCAGACGCGCGTCCTGACCGGAAGATAAATGATCAGCTGATTCTCCTGGTGCTGTGAGGGAGATCGTACCGTGTATCCGTAACATAAACGACACATTAAAACAGCTGCTGGATGTTTTTACAAACATATAAATAAATCTGAGTGAAAAGTAGCGCTGTGTGTGCGTCCTTTGCTCAGAAAATGTTTAAAATCATAAGAAGAAGCAACTTGTTTACGTCTCCATTCAGTTTGCACAACTTTATGAAACTGTTTGTCAGAGCAGTCGATGATTTAATCAACATAAAACTGTGAAATTCTGATATGCACATGATTATATTTTTAATCTAAATTAAGTATTTCATTTAAGGTTAAGCATGATGAGGACGAAAGTGAATCACTTTCATGGTTATTCAATAAATGTAGCCAATAAACAGTTTTTATGAATAAATTTCCATGAAAGACTTTTTCTTTAACTGAAAGGAGTTTAAAATGTAATGCTTTTTATTGAAAGAGACTGTGTTTGAAGTTTTTAGGAGGCTGATCATTATTTGTGCGTAAGCATGGTCTGAGGAGGTTCTACATTTGTTTGAAATATAAGAAGAAATTGAAGAAAGAAAACTTTGATGAATCACGGATTTGTGCGTCAAACGTTCGTACGCATGGTTTAGGCACAAATTGGTCCGTACAAAACTTTTGTGAATGTGGCCCCATAGTGTGGCCCAATGAAACCATGAAACTCACCGACACAGACACAAACCTGCGCCCTGAGCTCTGATAGTAAAACACTCTGATTGTTATGTTTCAACCTCAACGTTCCCTCTGTGCTGTTCGGAGATCTGCGCTCAGCTCAGCACGTTATTGGACAGCTGGGCTTCGACGTCACCACGCTATTCTATGAGAATTTAAGGGGCCCTTGATGTTCAGCACGATAAAAGAGCTTAGATACAACAAGACCTCATAATGGGAATCATTTGTGACGTCACAATGGCAGTCAGGAAAAAATGCTCACTATGAGGTCTGGAATAATCCTCATAAATAGGACCTCTTTTTGATATTTCTTCACTACCAAACTCTCTTCAGAGTCTCGTGTAGAGCCTCTGGACCCGGCGACCTCAGGTGTTGCACTCCTCCACTTGGGGTTGTTGGGTCAATTTTCTGTCCCCTCAGGGCCTGGACTGGAGATGACGACGAGGGACGAACGGTGCGACGAGGGACGAGAGGACGACGAGGGACGCACACTACTCCAATACTGACTATAACTAGAGTTAGTGTGGCCCAACTTGGGGTTGTTGGGTCAATTTTCTGTCCCCTCAGGGCCTGGACTGGAGATGACGACGAGGGACGAGAGGACGACGAGGGACGCACACCCCCACCCCAATACTAACTATAATGTGACCCAACTTGGGGTTGTTGGGTCAATTTTCTGTCCCCTCAGGGCCTGGACTGGAGATGACGACGAGGGACGAGAGGACGACGAGGGACGCCCACCCCCACCCCAATACTGACTATAACTAGAGTTATTGTGGCCCAACTTGTGGTTGGTGGGTCAATTTTCTGTCCCCTCAGGGCCTGGACCAGCGACGACGACGAGGGACGCACAAAAACCCCAGTACAGACTATAAAGTGGCCCAGGTTAGGTTATACTCCAGGTTTACTTTGTCCTGGGCCACTGAATATCCCCTTAATCCAGGTTGTTTAGGGCTGAGTGATTTAATCAGAGGATGCTTTTCAACATTTCATTTTCAATGTGCCCAAAAACTCATTCACATGGGGCTCTGTTTTAACATCCTTTCTTCCAACACACAAATCATATGCAATAACAGAAAAGCACAGATTTAAACAGTTCTACAACAGTTACAATATTTACTCTGATGCTGTTTGGTTCAAGAAAATGAACAATTTTCAGCTTTAAATAGTCTAATAGTAGTTGGTGAACTCGGATTCCAGACAGATTGCACACCTGTATGTGGCTTGTGATTAAAAGGAACAATAAAGCATATTTAATATTGTTTGTCTTTGCACTGATCATTCTTTTTTGAACCAGTTACTTTGTAAACAGTAAAACTTCAGCAAAGTGAATCTCCACAAACTCCAGCTGGGACAGAAAGACGCCCTAACTCGGAGAAAGACTCAATGGGCCTCATCCATTGATAAATGCGTGGAAATGTTCTTAGTCCCTGTAGAAATGGGAAAATAGCAAAATCGCCGTCAGATTCATGACACGTGCGCACCAACGTTTTTGTTGGCACCACCGTGCGTATATTGATGAATCAGAATCATTCTAAAGCGACAGGCGCGTTCCCATCATAACCCACGCCACAATTCAGCTCTTTAGAGACATCTGTCCAGAGCTTCAGGAGGAGGAGCAGTCGTCCTTTACGTCCGCGTTGTTAGCGTCAACTTAGGGGGGGACTTTTTGCCAGACGTCAGTTTGCCCCCTGTATGTGTAACCCCTAATTTAAACTCAAAACGTGTTTCCTACAAAACGTCAGCGCTGCGCACTTATACCAGCTTCCACTGCAGCCACATATTCACACAGCCTGCGCTGCAGTGCTCGGTCTGTTTCTAGACGTTTTTAACAAAGACAAAGTCGCTAGGGCTCGGTAAAGTCTCCGCATCAGTTCAGAACCAAGCGGCAACCTCCGGTCTAAAAAAATGAGACAACACTGAAGTGCTAAAAAGCTGCTGTTCCTCCAGTGACCGCTTGAGGCTGGCTCAAGAAGCATCGGAAGTCCTGTACAAGCAGACGGGAATAAGGACATTTTCAGAGCCGAAATTAGCGTATTTACAGCCTGGTACAAACTCTGTCTCCCGTCTGGATCGCTAATTTCGTTTACGGCACACACTGTGAGGGGGGTGAATTTTTTTCTTACTCGGCCGTTTGGAGGATAATAGAACTAAGAGCTTAACCAATCAGAGCCACAGCTCAGATCACGTGACTGACGGGCGCCCAATAGCTGTGAGTTTGGGCACTCGTCCCATTTCTAATATGGCCGCGCCCGCCGTTTAGCCTCAAAACAGAGCTGCAGTAACTGACGGTCGACGTCACAGGGACTACGTACATGTTTTATACAGTCTATGTTCAGAAAAAGTGACTAACAGACTTCGATCCGGTGGATGTTGATACTGAAAGATCACTGATTCGTTCATTTCGCTGTCAATCAAAAAGGGATTCACCTCAGACAGATCATCCAATCACCATGCAGAAGCCGAGTGTCAGGCCCCGCCCAATGCCCCATAGACCCCCATAGAAGCTGAGCTTCCTATGGGCGGGACAAAGCCCAGTATTTAGCCAATGACCGTCCAGTTTCACGCAGTGGAACAGCCCACTTGGTGCTTCCCCATTGCTTTCTGAAGACGCTCACAGCCTGAAAACATTGGAACTGCGGGGAGAGGTTAAAAGGAAGTCATGTCTGTTTCCTGTGAAAATTGCTAATTCTGAGCAAAAGATGAACGACTTCTTGCGCACAAATAGTCAGTGAAATGTACACACAGCGATAAATAGTTCACCACTCTATTCTTCCGTTTCTTCCTAACCCTAACCCTTTCAGGGGAAGCTGAGCTTCCTTTGCAGTCTCAGAATAATCGCCGCTGTTTACAGCCTGTTTACCGAGAACAAAGGGGCGCGTAGTCCTTCAACTCCATAGAACTTTTAAAAACCCTTGTTTAGAAATCCAACGCTATCTGAAGCATTTTTGAACAGAAAATGGTCAGGAAAAGAATATAGCCACCTGAAATTAAAAAGATACCTATCACACCAGATTCGTGTAGNTGGTCGCTTTGCACAGGGATTAAAAACACATCTCCTTCGCATTTATTATGAACTATCAGAGGTCCAAGGTGAAACTAATCCTGTGCAAATAGGAGGGTAGATGCATTTTAATATAGCCTTACTTTAAGTAGTCGTCATCATCCCCAGCACCTCTCAAAAATCATTTTGCAAATAGTTGTTGCCCCCTCCCACTTTTCTAAACAAACTGACGCCCTTGTCAGCGTCAAACACACAGCTCATTCTCTCGGTGACTCACCGGAGACTCGTCTGCAGACGCGCGTCCTGACCGGAAGATAAATGATCAGCTGATTCTCCTGGTGCTGTGAGGGAGATCGTACCGTGTATCCGTAACATAAACGACACATTAAAACAGCTGCTGGATGTTTTTACAAACATATAAATAAATCTGAGTGAAAAGTAGCGCTGTGTGTGCGTCATTTACTCAGAAAATGTTTAAAATCTTAAGAAGAAGCAACTTGTTTTACGTCTCCATTCAGTTTGCACAACTTTATGAAACTGTTTATCAGAGCAGTCGATGATTTAATCAACATAAAACTGTGAAATTCTGATATGCACATGATTATATTTTTAATCTAAATTAAGTATTTCATTTAAGGTTAAGCATGATGAGGACGAAAGTGAATCACTTTCATGGTTATTCAATAAATGTAGCCAATAAACAGTTTTTTATGAATAAATTTCCATGAAAGACTTTTTCTTTAACTGAAAGGAGTTTAAAATGTAATGCTTTTAATTGAAAGAGACTGTTTGAAGTTTTTTGGAGGCTGATCATTATTTGTGCGTAAGCATGGTCTGAGGAGGTTCGACATTTGTTTGCAAAATAAGAAGAAATTGAAGAAAGAAAACTTTGATGAATCACAGATTTGTGCGTCAAACGTTCGTACGCATGGTTTGGGCACGAATTTGTGAATGTGGCCCAATAGTGTGGCCCAATGAAACCATGAAACTCACCGACACAGACACAAACCTGCGCCCTGAGCTCTGATAGTAAAACACTCTGATTGTTATGTTTCAACCTCAACGTTCCCTCTGTGCTGTTCGGAGATCTGCGCTCAGCTCAGCACGCTATTGGACAGCTGGGCTTCGACGTCACCACGCTGTTCTATGAGAATTTAAAGGGCCCTTGATGTTCAGCGCGATAAAAGAGCTTCGATACAACAAGACCTCATAATGGGAATCATTTGTGACGTCACAATGGCAGTCAGGAAAAAATGCTCATTATGAGGTGTGGAATAATCCTCATAAATAGGACCTCTTTTTGATATTTCTTCACTACCAAACTCTCTTCAGAGTCTCGTGTAGAGCCTCTGGACCCGGCGACCTCAGGTGTTGCACTCCTCCACTTGGGGTTGTTGGGTCAATTTTCTGTCCCCTCAGGGCCTGGACCGGAGATGACGACGAGGGACGAACGGTGCAACGAGGGACGAGAGGACGACGAGGGACGCACACCCCCACCCCACTACTAACTATAATGTGACCCAACTTGGGGTTGTTGGGTCAATTTTCTGTCCCCTCAGGGTCTGGACTGGAGATGACGGCGAAGGACGAGAGGACGACGAGGGACGCCCACCCCCACCCCAATACTGACTATAACTAGAGTTATTGTGGCCCAACTTGGGGTTGGTGGGTCAATTTTCTGTCCCCTCAGGGCCTGGACCAGCGACGACGACGAGGGACGCACAAAAATCCCAGTACAGACTATAAAGTGGCCCAGGTTAGGTTGTACTCCAGGTTTACTTTGTCCTGGGCCACTGAATATCCCCTTAATCCAGGTTGTTCAGGGCTGAGTGATTTAATCAGGGGATGCTTGTCAACATTTCATTTTCAATGTGCCCAAAAACTCATTCACATGGGGCGCTGTTTTAACATCCTTTCTTCCAACACACAAATCATATGCAATCACAGAAAAGCACAGATTTAAATAGTTCTACAACAGTTACAATATTTACTCTGATGCTGTTTGGTTCAAGAAAATGAACAATTTTCAGCTTTAAATAGTCTAATAGTAGTTGGTGAACTCGGATTCCAGACAGATTGCACACCTGTATTGGGCTTGTGATTAAAAGGAACAATAAAGCATTGTAGAAAATCCTGAGTCTGGGCTCTCCCTGGATGGAAAAATACAGTCCCACCCACACTCCCTATGTGTGTGTATGCGTGTGTCTGTATTTTTGTGCATGTCTATCAGTGTGCTTGTATGTATGTGTCTACATGTGTGTATGTGTGTGTTTGTGAGTGTTTGTATGCTTGTCTGCGCGCGTGTGTGTGTGTGTATGTGTCTTTAGTTGTGTAAGGTTAACCCTGACTCTGTGTGTGTGTGTGTGTGTGTGTGTGGTTGAGGCAGATTAACCTCCATGTGTGTGTCTGTCCCTGAATGTTCGTATCAAGCCTGAACCCCTAATTATATTAATGAGCCTGTAGTTTGTTGCAAATAGACATTCACAGACAGACACACAACATATTCCAGAAACATCAGCTTTCACATTAATCAAAGCCAAACATTAACAGCTGCAAGAACATAAAATGCAACAAAACCATTTAAAGAAAATGACAATTAAGTCAAAAAGTTTCAAAAAAAATCCTTTGTCAGCACATAAAAGTCCATGGATAATGTGGCATTTCTGAAAGGCACACTTTTGCAAATCTGTGCCTCATAGGTGAGTACTTTCTATGTGTACCCTACAATACAACCGAACCAACAAAGAAGTCCAAATCAAAATATCAATCACTTTACTATGAGGAAGGCCTTTGGAAAGTCAGAACATGTGCATGCTGCACACGCTGACAGACATAAGGCTGACTGTATAATACAGTCCCAGCATAGCACTGAGTTATATCTTTAATAAAAAGATAAATAAATCTGATTGACAAGAGCTATGACACAGTTTGTAAACTTTTAAAGTAAAGGCATGGACTGGCTGTTTCATGAAGAATGTTGATCAACACGCCTCTGTGAGAAAGTAGTGTAAAAACTAAACCAGCATCATGGCTGAATGAGACTCTGAAGGGCCTCATGAAGGAAAGAGATGAAGCCAAATCTACATTAGTCAAGACTGGATTAGCAGAGGACAGAGTCAAGTACTGCAAACTAAGAAACCAGGTTACCTAAATAGTAAATTCACTTGTTTATTTAAGGCATTTTGCCACATCACCCTCAAGTGCCTTCCTCTTTTCTCGCTCCGTCTCTGTGCTTTCTCCCCTTCCTGTTGTTTCAGGAAGACGATTCTTCCTCTCCTCTTCTCTCCCACACACCCGCATACACACACACACACACACAGCAGCAGCAGCAGACAGCTCGAGATCCACACTTGTCCTTCTAGCTGGGGGGATGGCAGCCAGTCCTGGATGAGTCATCATCCACAATTATTTCTTCCTTGGCAGGAACTGAAAAGTATCCATTCAGACAGTTCACTAATTCAAAGCCAATGTAAAGGATTTCTTGGCCTTAGCAGCCCTACGTTTTCTCCCCTTCCTTTTGCTCCAAGAAGACTTTTCTTCCTCTCCTCTTCTCTCCCACACACCCACATACACACAAACACATACACACACAGCAGCAGACACCACAGAAACACACGTGACACACTCCCGCTCCTCCAGTGTGTGTGTGTGTGTGTGTGTGTGACAGACACCAACTAGGTCTGACAATCCCATCGGTAATTAGTTTATGTCTTCGTTATGTCTTATGAGGGGAGAGAGGGATACTGGTCGGGTCCGGACCAGAAGCGTGACTTTTCTGAAACGAGCTCTGATAGTAAAACACTCTGATTGTTGTGTTTCAACCTCAACGTTCCCTCTGCTTGTCCTGAGGAAAATGTTTGGCAATTGCCCAGCAAACCTACAAGAGGGAGCAGAGCATTGAGCTCTGTTTCCCCACCAGACTGGACACAAACCCTGTTCTGCTGCAAGGAGTGCGTTAAATATGTGAGTTTGTCCAGTTCAAGGACCCTAATTTTGCTCCTTTGTTGCCTTTAATTAATTTATCATTAACTGAAGAAATAAGATGAAATGTGTTTGAGTTTTTTGTTTGATTTGAATGCTAATTTCTGTCCTTTCTTCTCATTATACTCCAGACAATACCACTCAAGCAGCATATTTGAACAACCTGTCAATAAATCTGTGAATTGGATCCAGCCGTCTCATGCCACTCATTTTTCACCAAATACTCAGTTTGACTACCAGCCCTTAAAATAACCAAACAGGAGTATCACATAGGTCACACACAGACTGTCTTTGCCCTGTTATACAGTCGACTGACTGTCTACTCTCCACAGCTTAGACCAGTAGGATGTCAATAAATAATGATATCTTCAAGACGTCTTGAGATTTATCTCATTTATTCTTATTATTGATCTCATGACATCTTATGACCAGATTCGACACCTCGCATCTGTCGGTCAAATACAGTCCAGTTTCTTTCGGACACACTGGATACACCATGTAGGTAAAAGCCGTCCGAGAGTACAGGTAACACACGGGAGGAGTGAGCATCAGTGTACCATTTTGTACTGGTTTTTTTTTAACATGCTACAACTAGAAGTAAATCCTACTATGACTTTGTTATATATTCCTATTGGTATTTAGTCAAAAAATCTATTACATAAGGTTAAGAAGAATAAACCCATATTATTTGAGTATACCATTGTTGATACATTTTGGTAATATTTACTCAAAAAGTATACAATACACAGCGAGTTTTTACAAGATTATGGGCAGTTCATACCAGCTGAAGAGACATAAGTCTGGAGCAGCCCCACCCCACCC
Source organism: Thalassoma bifasciatum (assembly GCA_008086565.1). Taxonomy (NCBI): domain Eukaryota; kingdom Metazoa; phylum Chordata; class Actinopteri; order Labriformes; family Labridae; genus Thalassoma; species Thalassoma bifasciatum. The sequence continues at coordinate 103,592 of RPOG01000342.1, forward strand.
TATAACTTTATCTGACATACACCCCTCTGAACGTGACAAACTGCATGCAGGATCTATGGTGGACTCACATTTGAGAGTAACAAAACAATGGCAGTTAGCAACACTCCTTTTGGAAATATGCACCTCTTCAAGGGTCTTTATTTTGTTTAAGTTCCAATGGAAAATGAAGATGAAATGTTTGGCATACTCAGACAGGAGGGAGAGGGGGGGGGGGGACAAACAGACAGACAGGGACTGAATAATAAAACATTTTATTCAGAAATTATCATATTTTGTCCTTAATTTCAGGAAATTCATCCAGAACCTGCAAGTGATGTGGTGGTTCAAAAGCCAACAACAGCTGGCAAAGTGGTCTTCAGTTCACATTGTACCAGGCTTATGCAGGTACCACTCAATGACTGTATATAGAATGGACAGCGTGCTTCCGCCTGTCACCGTTCTATGATTTTGAAGCCAAAAAACCCCGTTTCTCTTCGGCGGTAACACGTCGGTCTCAGACGCGTCATCTCTTAAAGGCCACCTCGTCTCATTTTTTCTCTTTATTTTTATAAATAAAGAAGAAGAAGTCTTCCAAATCAGAGGAAAACCGAGAAAGGGCTTCAAAGAATATAGGGGCTATTTTTGATGAGTGCTTGTCGTCGACACAACTATCGTAAAACGAAACTTATATCGCGGTTTTTAACGTCCAATAACTAATGAGAAACCAACTTCTCAGGAAAAAAAACACCATGCAGCCAGATGACATCGTCATACCACCTTAGTGTAAGGATGAGAGAAACGTTTCTACGGGGTATCGTAATTTTTTAAAGTTTTCCCAGCTCATATCTGGAATACATGGGGAGGCGGGGCTTATGACCAATACTGCAGCCAGACACCAGGGGTCGGGGCATCTGCTGGAGGCTTCAGTTTGAGCCAAACGCTATTACGTCCACTCATTATACAGTCTATGGTACCACGATATAAACATTTTACCGTTACTTCTGCTGAATGGTTCTGACCTCATTTCATGAGGGTAAAATGCAGTTAGGAACAACCCCAGTCTCTTACTGCTCTCCTAATGGATGGCTTGTCTGATTTAAAGCTGGTTCCAACTGAATTTGGCCCTGTCCTGCCTGGATGGCCCATATCGTACCTTTATCCACATGAAACATCCAATTACCACATCTAGCACCACTTGGCTCCTGAATTCACAGTTCTTCCTTTTCCTTGAAATCAGCATACCATCTCTAGCTTAGAGTGTGTTCCCATACTGCACCAGCATTTGCACCTGCAGTCATTGCAAGTGTCACTTCAAATGACCATTGAAAATGAGAAGGGGCTCCTTAAGCAACAACAAAGCTCAGAGAAGTTCAAAGAGCTGGATTCTAAAACGGGACCCAGATATCATAATCACTAGAGTGTGGAGGGTGATTGAAGCAAACACACACACGCACCCACACACACACACACACACACATACACACACACACACACACACACACACACACACACACATACAAACACACTTAACTGCTAAGATATGATCATCTCACAAGCACAGGTAGACTAAACTGAACAGCCCTCACAAAGACACATTTGCTGAGATCCAATCGCAACCGATATAACCCGGCACAGATGTTGTCGACCCAAGAGGAGGGAGCGGCAGATGTGATATCAGCGGGAAGCGCTTGAATGTTTGAAAACAATGGCGGCATGTGAAGCGATCTCTGTGGGTGCGACAACATCTGCAGTTTTATCAGAAATGGACTTAATTTCTTCTTTAGAGGAAGAACAAAGACGTCACTTAAAGCCTTTCTAGCAGGAAATTATGTCTTCAGTATAAACGGACAAACATCTCTGTAGCTGACATATGAACTGTCTGTCTGGGGTGTCAGGTTACACGTCTGCTTCGTCACCGTGGCTTGATGTGGACTGGTCTATGATGAGTAGGCAGAACAATCGTCCAATGACCAGCTGCTGTATTTTTTTAAGGTCCCGTCTCTGAAAACACTCTCTAGCGCCCCTTACCCAGATGGACTAGTGAAAAAATTCCGTGGAGGATATATGAAACCGTCTGGCGTGTCAGGGGAGTCCAGACTTGTCTCACATTGAAAATGTGAAGCATGTAATGAAGCACAAACTATTATAACAGAGACCCCAAATTATTTAGCAACTAAAGTCATATGTCAAGAAAAAATTCCAGCTCCAAAGCTTCAACTATTGGTGTCCCCAGTTCACAGACGTTTGATTGTTGTTAAATGGAAGGTGATGTAACAGTGGGAAACATGAACCTGTCACAGATTTTTGGTAATTTGTTACATGAATCAAATTCAAAATGAGTGATAATTTACAGAGAACAATACAGTTTATCAGTTTCAACAATAAATATCCTGTCTTTGTGGTATATTCAATTAAATTTAGCTGAAACAAATCATTGTATTTTATTTTTATTCACATTTCACACGCATCCAGAGTTGAGTTGTAGGTGATGTAGCGACTCCTGGTCCTGTCCTGTCGCTATCGAGGGGAAAGTTTAAGGGTTCAGAATTTGTCCGACGTGCTACGCTCCAGAAACGCACACACAGAGGCTCGATGCAGGTTAATACAGTTTAATCGCACACAAATCAAAGGCACGGCAAGCAAGCAGTGAAACACAAAGGGATTGTGAATGTAATTGTTATGTTTGCATTCGCGGTCAACAAAAATTGCGGCTACCCCGCTCTCCTCTCTCCACCTGACTGCAGGTAAACCCGCCTCTACATAACTTCATCGGCTTTTCCCCATACACCACGTGACACAAACTTCCGCCCGTTACAACGGCAACCCCTAGCACCACGTGACATATCAAAACTTTATTATGGCTCCTACAGGTGATACACGCCTACTACAATAATGAGACCACAAAACAGTTATATCCTTGTGGTTGGTGTTTTGTGTTGCCTAATGAAAAATTTGTCTCACGTGCAAGAACCATGACAAATTGTCTCAACACATCTGTGACTCGGAGTATTGAATTTTTTTAATCAGAAAATGGTATTTTACCTGAAAAAAACAAAGGCTTTATGCTGTGTAGAAGCAGAGCTACTCATAGAAACATTTTTCTCTGCAGCTGTATTGCAAAATCCAAGATGGCGGCCATACAGTATGCGGGGTAAATGGAAACATTGTTCTTCTTGTTATTTAAACTATACAGTTTCCAAAAATGTGTGATTTTCATACTCCAGAAAAACCCTCCCAAAGTTTAAGTGCAGACAAGTTGAACCTCACGACCCTTGGCAGAGCTTTAAATCCTGGTCGAGGTCATTTTTAAGAGACAGCTCCTTCATTGATGAAGACGGCAGAGTGACTCATGTTTCAGCTTTTAGATCATCATTAAATTATATATTTAACTAAACCAGAACGCATTTCTGAAGACTTGTGTTTTACAGGGTTACTCTTTAAACTGTAATACCAGGAGCTGACAAAGACCTCTTACATGTGACATTTCCTACACACACATGCAAAGAAAAAAATGCAGTTGAAAACAATCTGAAGAGAGCAGAAATAAGAGCAGAGCGATGAGGAACATTTCTAAATGCATAGAGGGTTTTTCTGTGACGCCTTCTAAATGTTCATTATAAAGTCTACTTTGAGCTCGGGTATAATACAGAAATAAAAGGAAACAACAAACACAAAGACAAAACAATAACCTCAGGGAAGAAAAAGAGAGAAATTAAGAAAAAAAAACTGAAAAAGGGGAACCATGCCAACTCTTGTTGAGTCTCACTGACTCTTTCTTTCTTTTGTCTGTTCACTCAGAAATACTGCAAAGCTTTGTTTGCTCTCATCTCAGTGAGAGGCAGAAAAACCTGATCGATTCAGTTTTGTGACACCAGCACATGATCCTGAACAACAAGGTGATGAAAATGCCACAACAGCTCTCTGAACTGTAAGTGGTAACCACAAAGAAGCATGAGTCACTTCCGAGTGACATATTTTTAGTAGCACATACTTCATCACACACTCCACTAACAACCTGAGGATGTGGAAGTCAAAAAAAGCTTCCGCACTGTTTCTGGGGCACACCAGCTTGGAAAACTTAGCCCCTCAAAGTGATAACAATCAGCTCCTGTGTGTGGCATAAATACAAAAGTAACATTTCCGGGGAAACACATCCAAAATCAGTTCTCATTCCCCCAGTGCCGCTGCTTCCTCTCAGGCTCGGGGTTTTGCTTAGTCATTAAGATCAGCTCAGACTGGAGTCAAGTTAAAAGCCCATTACTTTTGTATTTAATATGTACTTTTGTCTTCTGAAGTTTACATTGTTGGAAAATTTAAAAAGACAAAACAAAGCAAAAGCAACAATTAGAAACCAAACAACAGTGCATTGGACAAGCACCATGAAGCACTTAAAAGTAACAAATAGTAATCATAATTAGCAGCAAGCAACTTTTAGTTTCTTCTTTCACTCAAAATACACAAAACTACACAGCAAAACTACGTCACAATTTCATTGAGACTGTCACAAATAAATTCACCAGAAAAGTGTTTATTTGTGTTATTTGTGTTATTTTATCACTACATTAGCCTCTGCTTTATTCATTGGCCACTCTGTTCAACACTGTCAAATGAGTAAAATATATACTCTAAATTAGGTTAGTTACATGTGGACACTTTGAGAATAGTAATTTACTCTAGTATTCGTACTTTTGGACACTCTCACAGTGCTTCCCAACACTTGCAGTATAAACCCAGAACCCAAGGTGTGGACCTCACAGTCTTCACCTTGAGGCGCAGACAACCACTCTTCACATTGAGGTGTAAAACATCTGTCCACATCGCCGGATCGCAGGCTCTCATGTCCACTTCATGCCCTCCTCACTCATGGTTGCAGGGTTCAGTAAGGAATTAAGCTCAGTTCAATTATATCTACTCATTTTTCTCCTATCTACTCAGCTTTCTACACATTGTCTACACATTAACTACACAAAAGGAAAACTTTCAAAGTACCAAAATTTTTTAGTGATCTTTTTGTTTTGATCTCTAAAACGACACCTCCTCATCACTATACTCCGAACTAAGTTGGTTGCTCTTCCGCACTGTTGGACTACTGGTTAGTTTTGGATTTGAGTGTACACCGACCATTTCAAAGTTAGTCGTCAACCTGAGACTCCGACAAAAGCTATTTGGATTCTATACTACCAGTGCAGAAATGTAATGTAGACATATGTGGACGCCAGATCTTAAGAGGTTCAGTTGAACATCATCTTTTTTAAAGAAATAACTGAAACCCCATAGGGTGAAGAATGAAGGTTTGAACATAAATCTTACGTTCAAATCCTTATTTTGTCTTTACCCAGAAATATGACCAAAAGATAAGTTTGTATTTTATGAAGAAGTATATTGATTTCTTTTCAAGGAAACCAGATTTTTATTTTGACGTATGAGATGAAAACATGAAATTTCTATAACATGTATCTCAAGTCATACCCACAGGAGTTTAAGATACCCACACATTACAAATGCAAATGAAAATCTTTAAGGTTTTTTTTTTAATACATAGCGTGATCAAATTTGTTACTGCAGCTAAACAGCAAATGCAAATTAACAATGAAATAACTTAATACATGAGAACAGTTCAGTGGTAATGTATGCAAATGTTGGATGTGCATGACTCATTTCAGCATCCTGTGTTCTGTGATAATTGCTCTGGAGTGTTGCCGTCCTTGCATGAAACCGGTTTGATCTGGATGAAAGAAAGAGGCAACTTTCTCAGGTCAGTGGACCAGAGTTTTGCGAATGACTTTTAGATCTGTGTTGACAAGTGGAGTGTGTGAGCTGGCTCATAGAAGTGAGGGTTTAGTGATGGAGTGAGATTGTTTTGCAGTTCATGCTGGATGGTAGAGTTGAGGTTTCAAAGGTGAGGACAAATTAAATGTGTTTGTTAAACTCAGTAAAAAGACACCAGCACTGAATGAGTGGTTTTGCATGGGTCTGGGTGCAACAGACATTTCTTCCATGGGTGGTTTTTCAGTGTTTTGTTTGTGTCACACTTACCTAAGTGGTCACACCCTTTGCTACGGCAGGAAAGCTTCCGTTGTCTCACCTCACTGTGCTGCTCTCTTGTTTATTGTTTGAGTTTTGCCAGATCATAAGCATGTGTCAAGCGGAATAGACTAACACCGAGTGCAAAGTTTTCGTGTTTATGGAAAGATTCATAAGGTGAATCAGACAGAAACACACAGTAGTCCTATTGGTCCTTTGTTTAACCTTTAGTCCTATAGTAGTAAACTATGTGCCCTTGACATTTTCGGTCTCCCGACTACTTTGTGTGACTCTTACTCTTAACTCGAAGAAGTGAAGAACAAGTTAGCCACTGATCCATCTTGTTGCAACTGTGTGTGTTTCTGTGTGTTTCTGTCAGGTCCCTGTCTCTCCTCTCCTTGTTCCCACATGAGGTCACTGTTCTTTTTTGACACTCACGTGGCCCCTGCCTTGAAAAAACTCACTGCAGCTTGTGGTGGGAGAAAGGAATTTCAGTCCCTGTTNTTATCTGATTGTGGCTCACGTTTCAAAAGCACAAATACCTTTCTAAGTATTCCACTTAGTCTGTCTTTGTGTGTCATCAGGATAACCAGGAAACAAATTGGAAATCAGGATATCATCATTTGATACACGGGAACTGTAAAAGCCAGAGGGCTGATGAAACACACTGAGAATGAGAATTGAGCTTCTTCACTTCTTGTTCTTAGCCACTGATCCATCTTGTTGCAACTGTGTGTGTTTCTGTGTGTTTCTGTCAGGTCCCTGTCTCTCCTCTCCTTGTTCCCACATGAGGTCACTGTTCTTTTTTGACACTCACGTGGCCCCTGCCTTGAAAAAACTCACTGCAGCCTGTGGTGGGAGAAAGGAATTTCAGTCCCTGTTATCTCTAAATGGAATTTTTATCATTTGTTTATTTAGCATTGTGTTTGTAATTATGATTCTTTGTGTCTCAATATCAATGAATCCTATTTTATAGATCTTTTGTGAGCTGTTAGCCTTATGAAGCCTCTCTCTCTCTTTTTTTCTTTTTTCTTTTTCTTTTTCCAGAGTGGTAATGGCTCAGTCCATTGAGACCTGGCTTGGCAACTGGAGAGTTGTTGGTTTAAGTCCCAGCATAGATCAAGATTCGGACTTCAGCTGACAGCTGGGGGGTCTTTCGAAAAAAACTAGGGCCGTTTTCGAATTTGCATACTGTACTAGCAGTACGTACTGATTTGCCTTAAATGCTGTATGCAGTATGCAAACGAATGCGAAATTTGCAGTACACCAAAACTACCTGAGTGACCTAGTGATCCGGGAAAATTTCTCAGTATGCATCGGACCAGTCTACCTGGCGTACTGTTTCCCACAATGCAACGCGCCTGGCCACAGGTCTGAATTGAAAATGACGGAAACCGGAGAAAGTTTGGGCGAAGCAGTGGAACAAATCAAGTGTAAGCATCAAAACATATTTTAAAACATCTTTTAAATGGGGAACTTACATTGTCCTACATTATCATTTTCCTATTAACATATTTGAAATCATACCTGCATTATCAGAAGCAGTTGTCCCATCATCTCTAAAAATAAAAAGTCAATCCACTCCAGATTATTTTCAATGAATAACACGATATAATATTAAAAATCAAATATGATGAATTTTGCTGCAACATTCATCCAAATTTAAACACACACGTCCTCTGCAGTTATTACAAAACATCAGAGGTCTCCTGGTAAAACTAATGCAGTTCAAAGCGGTGGGACCTATAATCGTTTGTCATAACTGCAGAGGACGTCTGTGTTTTAATCCTGTTCTGTGCATTAAATTTGCGACTTTTCAATCTCAAAAATTCCAACTTTTTCCCCCAAAATTTAGAGGTTTCTTTCTGGAGAATTTATTGATTCTGTATTTTTTAAGTTGTCCTAATATAACTTAATACTAATAAATGATAAGACAAGAAAAAAAATCATCAGCTTTACTCTCACATTCCTCAAACTGGAAACCAGAGTAGCAAACTACAAAACAGACCAAACAGAACTGTCATACTACAAACTACATTCAATTACAAAATGCAGTATGCAGTGCCTACTACATACTGCATTAGAAAGTAGAATGTAGTAGGCGAATTTGAAAACAGCCTCAGGGAGTCCTTCATCCTAAAATAAACACTTCAAAAACTCTACACCAGCATTGTACTTAAAGACAACACCAGAGAGAGTTTCTGCTGCAGCCTGAGAAGTTAACTTAGAGCCTGTTTGACGCCAAAGTGTATAAAATTTTACTCTGGTCATCAAAGCTCTGGGATTTTAACACTTTGGGATTTGATTTGTGTGTGTGTGTGTGTGTGTCCTCCTCACTCATGAGCCTCTGACGGCACATGTAAACTTGGAAGTGGAGCTTTTCTATGCAAAAGAATAGAATTACATTATTGATCTCATACTGAGAAAGTGTGGTGTTACAGCAGCAACTTTCAGTGCAAGTAAAACAATAAAATAATAGATACAAAAGAAAAAGTACTAATATATATATATATATATATATATATATATATATATATATATATATATATATATATATATATATATATATATAAGTGCTGTCAAATGATTACAATTTTAATCAGTATAATCACAGGGTTACTGTGTGATTAATCACAATTATTGTGTTTGATTAAATATCATTCATCTATTTTATTGAAAAAACTGTGGTGCCCAAAGGGTTAAGTATGTTTAATTCTTCATTAGTAAACACTCAAGAAAGAGGGGAATAAACTACGTTCATTTAGCATGTTAACAGATTACATTCCACTTGGCATCCATGGATGGTGGTTTGTCACAAGCTGAGTGATGTGTTCGCCAAAGTGGTTGGTTCTGTTTCCTGTCATGCTGGACACACCCTTTTATACATGCACTGCAGCTACTCCACTTGCACAATCTACCTAAAACGCATTTCAAGAGATGTTTCAGGGATTGTGGGTCATTCTGCACTGCAGATGAGTTAAATGCATTAAAATGTTTAATCAGATTAATCATGACAATTGGATTAATCTGAATCAGTCTGGGTAGGGCTCCAACAACTGTGACTCATCTCTACGACTCATCTCCAGGACCCAGCAAACCCCTCTCCTCACACCTCACAAATCGTTTTAGGTCATACTGTAAACAAAGGGGGGTTGGAGTGATGGGTTACATAAGTGTTGCAGCTGCAGCCAAACCCCTGCCCTGTGTGTGCCAGTCGACCCTGTATGGGTGTGTGTGTGTGTGTGTGTGTGAGTCTGGGTGTTGTGCAACAAGGGCCTCTGGTAACTAGGGGAATGCAGGCCCACAAAGCAAACATGGAAGTCCCAGACGCTTAATTGCTGTGAACGCAGCAAGGCATTCACAGCTTATGTTCTTCTGTGTTAAAAAAATTCTTCCGCCCACTTTTTCAAATCGCTTCTTCTTCAACAAAATTCAACCAATTTTCACCATTCAAACTTCAAAACGTTCAGCTCATTAATTCAGAGACGCCTATGTTTTTGTTTGTCCGTTTAAGCTTTACTTTCCGAGATATTTCACTTTTTTCACAATTTTTTACGCATAGAGAATGAATGGGAGCTCCTCAGATTTGGAATCATTCAGGGAATTACTTCAGCCTCATTCAGACCCTTCTCATTCAGTCATACTTTCAGCCAGACTTAATTCAACCTGCAAAATGTTCAGCCATCGTTTGGCTTTCTTAAGTATGTTTCAGCTTCTTTTTAGCATTTATAGTTTCTTCACAAAACTCCTTCAAAGGTCATGAAGTTTCTCAGCCCTTGCAGCAGTTTAACATTGGTGTGTATGTGGTGGAATGTTCAAACTGTAGAGTGAGGATTTGAATTTTAGAGTGTGGACCAGGAGAGAAATCACCTGGAATTTTTTAGATAAACAAGCCTAGGGGCCACAAATTTCACTCCACATACACAAATTAGGGCTCAAAACGTAGGTAATCTTGTTCTGCTTCTGATTAACGACCCTTGACACCAAAAGGACAAAGGACAAAGCCTACAGGTGGCTAACTGTCACAGAAAGTCATCATCTGTCCCCATCTGCTCTAATGTTAATATTCAGGGGACTTTCTGAGAGATAAAGAAAAAGCAACACTTTTTTAACTCACATTTCTGGTAAAACCTGTGGCTCCACAGACATGAAATTTACATCAATAGATACTTCTGAGCCTTGCAAATCTCGTGGTAGTTTTGGTTTTCTGCTAGCCCTTAAGGATTTTGCGCAGCCTAAGGAGATTCACACCCTGTCCACCTCCTTGAATCCAGCTCCTCATCAACTGTCTGTCAGTTAAATCAAACAGCTGCAGCTTCAAACAGCCTAACGAGCAGGTTACCATGGAGACCTGTGATCTGACACACCTGTTTATACCTACAGATCAAAACACTGATGAAGAAAGATACTCAAGTGATTGTTTCTCTGCATCACTGACCAACACACAGCACACCAGCACACCAAACATATACCCACACACAAACACACCAAACACACACACACAACACACATCAGCACATTAACCATATACACACACAAACACACACACAAACACACACACACACAAGCTCTCTCTCTCTCACACACACATACACTTCACTGTCTCAAACATCTGATAATTCTGATAATTCCCACACAACTTCTAGGGATAAAAAATCCTTTCATTATGATTCATTGATTTCCTTTTTTTCCCATTTATTCTTCGATTCACCCATTCATATTTTCATTTTGGACATTATTTCACATCCTTTCAGCCAAGTCCTCATGTTCATGATCGTGAGTTCTCCTTCAGAATTTTGCATTCAGCAGTTCAGCGCAAGCTTTTTCAAGATTCATTCAACCATTTTCAGATAAATTCAGTCATTCAGCATATTCAGGATTCTGCATTAGCAGTTCAGCGTGAGCTGCTTCAGCTTCTGCATTCACAGCGCAATTTCTTCAGAAATTGCTTTTCTAGTTCCACTTAGATCACTTGTCAGAAAACATTTTGTTTCTGTATCTGTGTGAGACATTCATTGTATATTGAGACAAATGAAACTCACCTTTGCATTCTTAGATTTATGAGTTAAATGCGATAAGCCAGAGTGCTGCTCACCTGCTGTGGTTTAGTAATTAGAAAGGTGAGTCACGTTTAGAAAAAAAAACACAACTCTACACCTGTTTTTGTTATCTGTAGTTGTTCTTCTGAACAACAATGCCTGACCCTTCTACTGCCTCATTTGATGTTAAAATGCAAAACCTTTATACTTTGTTTAAACACCTTTGTTGAATCTACCAACCAGGGTTTTGTGCTGCTTCTCTTTTCTACTCATGGTTGTAATATAAAGTTCAAACAGCAGGAAAAAGCTGACCAAACCAAAATGTGAACCACACAACCAAAAAAAAAAAAAATACAGTGTAGTCTATACTAATGCTGCAACTTACACTCAAGAAGCAACCAAAGTAA
>RPOG01000342.1:115051-127767 GCA_008086565.1 Thalassoma bifasciatum
CAATAAAGTTTTTAAGTTTGAACATTAAATATCTTGTCTTTGTGGTGTATTCAGCTGAATTTAAGTTGAAGAGAATTTGCACATCATTGTATTCTGTTTTCATTTACAAATTATAAAATGTCCCAACTTTGTTGGAATTGGGGTTGCACCTCATATATCCCTGTGAGACAAATTTAAGTCTGACTCTCTGAATCATGCTTTTATATACACACACATGCACAAACAGCACTTTTGCACGGAAACATGCACAAATGGAGAGAACAAAGTGATGATACTGCACCATCAGTTTGCACCTGAGCAATTTGGGGCCGGGAGCCTTGCTCAAGGACACCTCAACAGTCCTCAGGAAACTACACTAACAGCTCTCTAGAGGATTAATAAACAAAAGAAGGAAAAAGACATCCAGGAGAATTGAGGACGTGTGGTTTGAATAAACGTTGTCTGCGCTTTCTTGGATTAACTTGTTGTACCATGGAGCAGGAAGCTTATTCTTTTATCCGAGGTGAGGATGTGGCTGATAAGGACCAGAGGAGCAGGGAGCTGGTCCTTATTCTGGGTAAGGATATCGCTGATAAGGAGCAGGAAGCTGATTATCTACTCTGTCAGTGTTATCTGGTGGATAAATATTTCCTTGTTGTATTCTGTTTCATTCAGCATCTTTCAAAAAGAAAAAAAAGGACCTGGGAACAGGTGACAACAATATAAATACAAAATATAAACAAAATATAGAAATCTTCTGCAGCCTGGTATGTAACTTTAGTGTAACCTAAAGAGCATCTATTACATGTAGTGACAGATTTGTAGCCTGCTGACCATGAATTTCTGTATGATTTTAGAAGTTTGGAGGAGAGCACATGAAAAAAGCATGGAGGGGTGACCCACACAGCCAAGACCAGGGGCAGTGAGGGGCTCAATTCTTGCAATTGAAAGTTGCAGCTCTTTACAGGGTACATACAGTTCCTTGCAAAAGTATTCACCCTCCTTGGCATTTTTTGTGTTTTTCTTTCTTTCTTTGATGACGGAATAGAATAATTTTAATCTCATCTGACCAGAGCACCTCCCTTTATACATTTTGGGGGTCTCCCACATGACTTTTTGCAAACTCAATTCATGCCTTCTTATTTTTAACTGAAAGTAATGGCCACTCTTCCATAAAGCCCAGCTCTGTGGAGTGTAGGGCTTATTGTGGTCATATGAACAGATACTCCAGCCTCTGCTGTTGAACTCTGCAGCTCCTCCAGAGTGACCCTTGGTCTCTGAGCTGCCTCTGTAATTAATGCCCTCCCTGTGAGGTCCATGAGTTTTGGTGAGCGAGCCTTTCTTAGCAGGTTTGTTGTTGTGGTGCCATATTCTTCCCATCTGATTATATGGATTTGATGGTGCTCCTGGGGATGCTCAAAGATGTGGATATTTTTTTTATTATCCAACCCTGACTTGTACTGCTCAACAACTTTATCCCTGACTTGTTTGGAGAGTTGGTCTTCATGGTGGTGTTTGGTTAGCGGTACCTCTTGCTTAGGTGCTGCAGCCTCCAGAGCTTTGCAGAAAAGTTGTGTATATACTGACTGATCATGTGTGTTGGGTTCAAGCACCCAACTGACTATCAGCTGCTGCGGGTGTCGAAAGAAGCTCCAGACACAATACTCAGTTTATGCTTTTGCAAAACGGAAGTCTGATCAGAGGTGCATCCAGCACTCTGACTCCTATCAGCTTCAACTACTTCCCTATTGTTCAGCTCTTTTATTCACTGTGACAAACAACATCTCATCATCGTAAAGTAATTAGTCATCAGAAACAGGCAAATTCAGTTTGACTAGACATCATGTAAGCAGATGTCCTCTACTTTCTCCATGAGCAGTCTGTTCTTGACATCAGATTGATAACATAGATTACAAGCATAGCAAGCATAGCAGTTCTCCAACAATGTGATACTTAGGTTAAACACAGTTGGACTTCATGTCACTAAGGTAATTGGTTGCACCAGAGCTTTTTAGTGGCTTCATTACAGAGGGGTGAATACATATGCACATGCCAATTTTAAGTTTTTTATTTTCAAAAATTCTTTCTTTCATTGTATATTTCTCATTTCACCTCAAAAGTTAAACTTTTTGTGTAGATTCATCAAATAAAATCCCAGGAACAATATCATTTAAATTAGAGGTTGTACTGTAACAAAACAGGTAAATAGCCAAGGGGGGTGAATACTTTTGCAAGGCACTGTATTTCAGTTCCACTGTAGATTTGTCACAGTTCAGAAAGGATCCAAGAGCAGATGACTCCAAAACAGAGGTAGGGAAAAACAGGTCTTTAATAACAAACAAAAATGCAAAACACTCCCACTAACAAAACCCAGTCCAAAAAGGTAGAACAGAACAAAAAGGCAAACTCCAAAATGGTGAACAAGAAAGTAAAAAACAATGCAATTCAGGAAACTCCTGGCAGAGGTACAAAAAGGCAAATTCCAAGTGAGCTGATGGATAGGGGCAGACAGCTTCAGCAGAGCTCAGGATTAGATTAAACACATGTGATAATCTTATTCTTTATGACTGTGTTTACAGTGTCTGGGGACACAGCTGTGCTTTTGGAGCCATCAAAAGATTCTGAGCTTGTAATGAGTCTAATGTTTACAGAATAAAATGGATCATAGCTTTTCAAATGGAAATGTGGCTTATCTTGTTTTATGTTTATGTCAGGGTGAGGGCACGTCTGCAGCTGTGGCCTAAACCTGTGGCAGATGAGGAGACGCTGACACTGGACTCCAGAGGGACTGAGGGGACCTACTGCTAATTTAGTCCAAAATGAAGAAAACGTTTGGAATGCTGTGGAACCCTGAAGCTCTATCAGGAAACTTGTCACTATTTTGCCTGTTTTCAGGAAACAGTTTGAAAAAATATATATCTGCTGCCATTTACATTGTAGTCCAAATGTCCAAAGGCCTGTGTATTGTTTTTGTTTTTTTACGTTTGTTTGTTTTGCATGAAAGCATATTGCTGCCACAGTAGAATTTTTATTATCTTGTTATTTCGTGGTACTGAATTATCTTGTTATTTTTTGATACCAAATAATCATGTTAAAACATGAAACTGAATTAATCACTGATGTGTTTTGTAGTATTATATTATTTACCTGCAGAATATTGTTAAGTCACTTTCCTCTAAGTCTCAGTCCCAACTTGCTGTTGTGTTTAGAGGGACATTAATGAGAAACACACAAGCACTGGGAGAGACGAGACATGCTGAATGAATGTCTGCTGCCATTGCTGCATGTATGAAGAACATAAAGACAAAATGAAAATAACTGCTGCCCGATTATTACCCACAGCCCATGAGACGATAGGTCAAACGCAAACAGAGGGTTACAGTAAATGATCAGGGATCTACAAAACCCAAAACCAGTGAAGTCGGCACATTTTGTAAATCATAAACAAAAACAGAATACAATGATTTACAAATCCCTTTCAACCTATAGTCAATTGAATACACTGCAAAGACAAGATACTTAACTTTCGAACTGGTAAACTTTGTTATTTTTCGCAAATATCAGCTCATTTGGAATTTGATGCCTGCAACATGTTTCAAAAAAGCTGGGACAAGTGACAAAAAAGACTGAGAAAGTTGAGGGATGTTCATCAAACACTTATTTAGAACATCCCACAGGTGAACAGGCTAATTGGAAACAGGTGGGTGCCATGATTGGGTATAAAAGCAGCTTCCCTGAAATGCTCAGTCATTCACAAACAAGGATGGAGAGAGGGTCACCACTTTGTGAACACATGCGTGAGCAAATTGTCGAACTGTTAAAGAACAGCATTTCTCAACGAGCTACAGCAAGGAATTTAGGGATTTTATTATCTACGGTCCGTATTATCTTCAAAGGGTTCAGAGAATCTGGAGAAATTACTGCACGTAAGCGGCAAGGCCCGGAATCAACATTGAATGCCTGTGACCTTTGACCCCTCAGGCGGCGCTGCATCAAAAACCAGCATCACTGTGTAAAGAATATCACCACATGGGCTCAGGAACACTTCAGAAAACCTCTGTCAGTAACTACAGTTCATTGCTACGTCTGTAAGTGCAGGTTAAAACTCTACTATGCGAAGTCATTTATCAACAACACCCAGAAATGCCGCGAGCTTCGCTGGGCCCGAGCTCATCTAAGATCGACTGATGCAAAGTGAAAGTTGTTTTATTGTTTATCTCTCCCTCTCTGTCAATCTCCTTCTCTTTCTATGCTCTTTCCTTCTGTCACTATCCCCATTCTTTTTTCACCCTAGTCCATTCAAGCAGTAACCTTTAATCTTGGCAATATACAGAAAAAAGAAATTACAAAACACCAATAAAAAATAACATTTAGAGCTCAAGGGGAGCCTTATACACAAACAGCTCCTCTTGGCAAAGTAAATGTGCTCTGCAAAATATGGCAGCCGGACCACAATTCTGTTATTGTAATGCTGGACAGAACAAGTTAAAAAAAATAGATAAATAAAAAGAATAACTTGTGCAGGATAAACCTGACCTGCTTTTGTACAGCTGAGTTTATCCAGAATAACAAATACTTCCTGGTTCAATATCTCATCCTAGGCCGTTTTCGAATTTGCCTACTACATACTACTTTCCAATGCAGTATGTAGTAGACACTGCATATTGTATGTGAATGTAGTATATAGTATGACAGTTCTGTTTGGTCTGTTTTGTAGTTTGCTACTCTGGTTTCCAGTTTGAGGAATGTGAGAGTAAAGCTGATGATTTTTTTTCTTGTCTTTATTATCATTTTTTAGTATTAAGTTATATTAGGACAACTTAAAAAAATACTGAATCAATAAATTCTCCAGAAAGAAACCTCAAAATTTTGGGGGGAAAAGTTGGAATTTTTGAGATTGAAAAGTCACAAATTTAACACACAGAACAGGATTAAAACACAGACGTCCTCTGCAGTTATGACAAACGATTATAGGTCCCACCGCTTTGAACTGCATTAGTTTGACCAGGAGACCTCTGATGTTTTGTAATAACTGCAGAGGACGTGTGTGTTTAAATGTGGATGAATGTTGCAGCAAAATTCATCATATTTGATTTTTAACATTATATCGTGTTATTCATTGAAAATAATCTGAAGTGGATTGACTTTATATTTTTAGAGATGATGGGAAAACTGCTTCTGATAACGCAGATATGATTTCAAATATGTTAATAGGAAAATGATAACATATACCATGTAAGCACCCCACCTAAATTATGTTTTAGGGTTTTACACTTGGATTGTTCCACTGCTTCGCCCAAACTTTCTCCAGTTCACGTCATTTTCAATTTAGACCTGCGGCCAGGCGCTTTGCATTGTGGGAAACAGTATGCCAGGTAGACTGGTCCAATGCATACTGAGAAATTTTCCCAGATCAGTAAGTCATCCAGGTAGTTTTTGCATACTGCAACTTTCGCATTTGTTCACATACTGCATACAGCATTTTAGGCAAATCAGTACGTACGGCTAGTACAGTATGCAAATTCGAAAACGGCCCTAGTTTTTTTTCGAAAGACCCCCCAGCTGTCAGCTGAAGTCCGAATCTTGATCTATGCTGGGACTTAAACCAACGACTCTCCAGTTGCCAAGCCAGGTCTCAATGGACTGAGCCATTACCACTCTGGAAAAAGAAAAAGAAAAAAGAAAAAAATAAAGAGAGAGAGAGAGGCTTCATAAGGCTAACAGCTCACAAAAGATCTATAAAATAGGATTCATTGATATCGAGACACAAAGAATCATAATTACAAACACAATGCTAAATAAACAAATGATAAAAATTCCATTTAGAGATAACAGGGACTTAGGCCCAATTCCAGTTCCTTTCTTAACCCTCAATCTTAACCCTCAAGCTCAACCCTCAATCTTAGTAGCCCTCAAAACCAAGTGTTAAGGGCTATCTTGTGACTTAGAAATAGGACACCCCTTAAATGCAAATGAAATTGTTGTGGACTGTCTGTCAGTTATTCCTTCGGTTAGCGTTATCAAAAAAATATCTGTATAAATAACACAACCACGGACATATTCAGCTGTCACAGCATACCATAGTTTATTGAAAGGTAAACACCAGCTATAACTATCATTACATAACTCTGCGGCTACAGGAGATGACATTAGCCCGGTCATCTTATACCATTATCGGCACAAGCATGTTATATAGGCTGTTATCTTGATAAAACAATTACATTACCACGGAGAAAAATGACCATTTTGTAACGTTAACTTACTTAAACGATAGCAACATGGCTTGTCCGCACCGGACGCTATTGACAAAAGATCGTAAAATAAAAATAAATGTTCTGCAACAACGAGGTAAATAATCCATAAAATGGGTCTAAACTAAGATAATACAATGGTTTTCGTAATATTTATATCTCCATTAACAAAGAAAATACTTAATTTGTAGCTCGCCTTCTCTGCCACTTTGGACGCCATGTTTATTTACCGACAATACGCAATGCAATCTGGATGTCCCTTAGTCCCAAGGGTGGTGTCGGAGAATCTCAATATTGAGGGAGATACAGCCTCAATCTTACCCCTCAACCTTAACATTCTGAGAATCGGGACAGCACTTACACTTCGCGGGAGCGCGCATTTTGAGATTGAGGGTTAAGATTGAGGGTTAAGACAGGAATTGGAATTCACCCTTAAATTCCTTTCTCCCACCACAAGCTGCAATGAGTTTTTTCAAGGCAGGGGCCACGTGAGTGTCAAAAAAGAACAGTGACCTCATGTGGGAACAAGGAGAGGAGAGACAGGGACCTGACAGAAACACACAGAAACACACACAGTTGCAACAAGATGGATCAGTGACTAAGAACAAGAAGTGAAGAAACTCAATTCTCATTCTCAGTGTGTTTCATCAGCCCTCTGGCTTTTACAGTTCCCGTGTATCAAATGATGATATCCTGATTTCCAATTTGTTTCCTGGTTATCCTGATGACACACAAAGACAGACTAAGTGGAATACTTAGAAAGGTATTTGTGCTTTTGAAACGTGAGCCACAATCAGATAAGCGCTTGACACATGCTTATGATCTGGCAAAACTCAAACAATAAACAAGAGAGCAGCACAGTGAGGTGAGACAACGGAAGCTTTCCTGCCGTAGCAAAGGGTGTGACCACTTAGGTAAGTGTGACACAAACAAAACACTGAAAAACCACCCATGGAAGAAATGTCTGTTGCACCCAGACCCATGCTAAACCACTCATTCAGTGCTGGTGTCTTTTTACTGAGTTTAACAAACACATTTAATTTGTCCTCACCTTTGAAACCTCAACTCTACCGTCCAGCATGAACTGCAAAACAATCTCACTCCATCACTAAACCCTCACTTCTATGAGCCAGCTCACACACTCCACTTGTCAACACAGATCTAAAAGTCATTCGCAAAACTCTGGTCCACTGACCTGAGAAAGTTGCCTTTTTCTTTCATCCAGATCAAACCGGTTTCATGCAAGGACGGCAAGACTCCAGAGTAAACATCACAGGACACAGGATGCTGAAATGAGTCATGCACATCCAACATTTGCATACATTACCACTGAACTGTTCTCATGTATTAAGTTATTTCATTGTTAATTTGCATTTGCTGTTTAGCTGCAGTAACAAATTTGATCATTTTGTGTTTTTTTTAAATTTTTTAAAATCCTTAAAGATTTTCATTTGCATTTGTAATGTGTGGGTATTTTAAACTCCTGTGGGTATGACTTGAGATACATGTTATAGAAATTTCATGTTTTCATCTCATACGTCAAAATAAAAATCTGGTTTCCTTGAAAAGAAATCAATATACTTCTTCATAAAATACAAACTTATCTTTTGGTCATATTTCTGGGTAAAGACAAAATAAGGATTTGAACGTAAGATTTATGTTCAAACCTTCATTCTTCACCCTATGGGGTTTCAGTTATTTCTTTAAAAAAGATGATGTTCAACTGAACCTCTTAAGATCTGGCGTCCACACATGTCTACATTACATTTCTGCACTGGAAGTATAGAATCCAAATTCGAAAACAGCCTCAGAGTCCAACTGCTGATTGAAACTTTACCAGCCACATGTGAGTTTAGGTTTTGATGGGTCATCAGGTTGTCACGCCTTCTCGTTGGTTGAATCAAGCCTCATATCACTACTCCTGCACAGCAAAATCTCTAGTTTTGTTTTTCTAGTGATTTTTTAAAACCATGAAACTTTCAAAAGGAAAACACCACTTAATGTGTAGACAATGTGTAGAAAGCTGAGTAGATAGGAGAAAAATGAGTAGATATAATTGAACTGAGCTTAATTCCTTACTGAACCTGTTGTGGATTTATTTGATTAAAGTAAGCAATTTAACCTACTGAAGGGTAAATTCTCAGATATCCTTACATATAGATGCCAGCTGTCGCGTTTGTCAGAAGGCGGTCTCCAGGAGAAGACAAGGCCATAAACAAAAAATGTTGTTCTCCTGTGTCCAGGCTATTCAAAGCACACAGCAGCTGAGCTGACCCACAGATTTCTGGCCATTGATGATTTCATTGTTCTCTGTAAAAGTTAAACTTGAACACATTCTGACAATCCTAACAGGTCCTGAGTAATTCCTTCAATTCCAGGTTCACACTGTCAATTTGCTGATGTTCATTTGACTTCATGGACCCAAACTTGTAAGATGCAATACCAGATATTATCTGTACCCCTCCTCATTGATCAGGTGGTATCCTGTCCCCCCTACAAGGCCCTGCTGCACCAAATGACAGCCAATCACCACTGGAGAAGGGACGTCCACAGGGTTCTTAAGGGAGAGGGGCTCTTTTACACGGGGGGGGGGTTTTCTACACAGGTTTTTGGGATGGAGAGGTTATGTTGGAAGAAAGGATGAGGGTTTTTAGGCTAAGAGTTTTGTTAGAAGGTTTAGGAAATGCAAGCGGTTTCTTTTCAGTCGTTGTTTATTTTGTTTAGTGTTATCAGTTGGTACAGAATGTTTAACGTGCTGCAAATCTTTCAACCCAGAAGCTTTGTTTAAGATGGCTAGAGCTGAATAAACTTTTTCTGGATTCAAGCTGGATGGACTCTCCTGCTGATTTGGACTCCTCTTTTCATCATTTTTTCATGGGTAAATGTCTTAGAATTAGGAGACCTAGAATGAGTACTTATGCAGTAGAAATGGGGGTCCTCCCCCGCCTTATATTAAAGTAACAGAAATAACAAGTAACAAGCGAGCCCGAAAATTAGATTCAACAAAATGGCGAGCCAGCCAGGAGGGTCTTCAGCCACGGCCGAAACCTACCGAAATGAGATCCGATGTCAGTTTTTTCAGACACAAAAGCGCGCACCAAATTCAAAAACAAGGTAAGCAGACCTTTTCCTTCTGCAAATCTGATCTGTGTCTGGGAAAAACAGGTGTGGGACCTCGCTGAGGTGGGAATCAGGCCCTAAATAATTTGGCTTAACCCTCAAAGAACCTAGTGTGTAAACTTACAAAAAGAACCTAGTAAATTTGCTTATGCCAGGAAAGTGTGGAGGAGTCCATACAGTTTGAATCCATGAGTGTGAATGTGAATGAAATCCCATGGGTGTGTTAAGGTTAATGATTAGTGGATGATCTTGTGCTATATTTTGTCAAAGTTTGCTGATTAACTGCGTATTGAATCTTCCTGGGAGGAATGATCTGGATGGCTCGGATATCCAGGCTGTGCCCGTACAGGATATTTGAGTCGTAGTGGTAGTGACTGAGTAAAGGCCTTTTGTTATATGTTGACCTTGAAGTTTGAGTAATCTCGTGTCTATCGATTCTCACAGATCAGTTTTGCGTGTACCCCTGTTTAAAGTTAGAGAGGTGTGGCTCTCTGTCAGCTGGTTTCGTGATTTAGGGGGTTTTTACTTGCATGGGGATTGAATCCCACCCTCTAGGCAAATTTAGAAAGGACTGCTTGGGTGATTTGTCTTGTCCTCTTATGATCCAACATCCATAAATGTGGACATTGCAAATGCTTGGATCATAAGAGAATGATACAAATGCGATACCGCTTTCTGATAGCTGAATTAGGAATAATAAGGGAATAGCGTCGATTAAACTGCCTAAAAATCAGTTTGTGTCCGCGCCCTTGATGAGCTCATAAGTTTGGGGATTACATAGGCAGAACTGTATTCCTGTGGTCTAGGTGTACATGTCGCTCCCATTGTTGAGGATAGAGTGCTCTGACTTGCAAAGTTTCGTCAAAAAGATTTTCTGTATAATAACTGTTTGTACTGTTGTTGGCAGCTGCTGGCCCTATTCTGTATGTGCACATACATTTTAAAAGGAAATAAAATAAAATAAAAACAGTAAAACGTAAATGAATTACTTAAACATGCAAAAAGTGTAGGGAAGGGGATAAAAAAGATACAAGAAAAAGAAAAATAAGTGATGAATATACAAATAAAAAGTAAACTATGATCAAAGGAAAAGAAATATAAGTGAAAAGTCCTTGGGAACAGTACTAGTGAAAAAGAAAGTTAAGATAAAGTATAAAACCCTGCCCAGCGATCTAACACAAATCTAGAGCGGGGGTAAAAGCGCTTGAATCTATGTAAAAATGTGTCTCTGTTGTCCTGTCTTGATCCGGATCTGTCTGTGTGTGTTTGTGTGTGTAAAAGGAGCTCCTTGTGAGTGTGTGTATTTGAGGAATGTGATGGTGTCACAGGCAAGCTCCAGCCTCTGAATTTCCTTCTGAGTTTTATTTGGACTAAAGTAAACATGGAGAGTCAAACTGCTCAAAATGTTCTGATCTAATGGACTAAAATGTCTTGAAAATCAAAGAAGGCTACTTGGACACTGTTGTGCTGTAACTCAAGTTACAAAGTAAAATGTATATATGTGTGTATGCGAGTGTGTTTTGAAAGGGATTGCAGCACAACACTGCCCAATTGTTCTGAATGCGCCCCGCTCTTTTTTCTTCCCAGGGGCTTCAAATAGAACCAGTAAAGTGAGCCTTCATTAGACCATTAGAAAATATTTGTGTATCTAAAAAATCCAGGAGCCATTACTGGTGTCTGAGGAGTGGAGACATCAGTAAAGGACTTTATTAATGCACATACAAGACAATTGGAGAATTTGAGCCCAGTTAATATTGCAAGGTGGAGTAAAAATTGACACTCCACTAAAGCTCATTGAAGGCTTAAGGCAGTGGCTTTTTCATTCACCCTGCCCGTTCACTCCTTTTCCCTCATTTCTCTCCCCCTCTTTCTCTGTCAGTTTCCCTTATCTCTGTCACTCACTCTCCCTTCCTCTCTTCATATCAGTTATACCAGTCTAGAAAACTTGATCATGAGTATTCCTACTCTAGTCTTTACACTACATAATAAATTATATAATGTTGATTGCCACAAAGTCAATTTTGCTGAACTGTACATGATTCTAATTTCTCTCATTTTTCTCGTTTCAGAGCCATAAGAGTCTCTTGATTTCAAGCTAAATTCTGTTTTATGGTATGAAGTGAAGTAGTAAGAGTAATGCTTTTGTTAACTGTTGACCCAAGAGGAAACTTTATCATTAGATGAGCTGTAACTGTGTAGGAACACCCAAAAGCAAAGTTGTAGTTGATTAAAATAGGATCTATTAAGTGACCAGATGAGTAAAGTAAGGAATAAGATTGTTTAATTAAGTACTCAAGTTATCCAGAAAATAAAAAAGGAAATCTAAGTTATAATAGAGATTAAACAGAAAACTCAAACCGTGGTTTACGCAAGTAAAGAACTTAATTGTAAAACAAAAGTTAAATAAAATAACCGGGAAAAAGAAAAAGAAAATTTGAATAAACAAATAAAACCATAAATAAATAAGGAACTGTTCAGATATCTTGGACCAGAAAATTTGAAGCCTGTTGCCAACAAGGCTGGGAAAAAGTTTTATAGACATCAAAGTTACTAAGGGATTCGGGGCATCGACGCTAGTGGAGCTGATAAAAAGACTGCAGCGAGATAACAAGTAACAGATTAGATTCTGCAAAACAAATTGGCATAAAAGGACTATCTAGAGATTCCAGTGGCCAAAATGATAAACCTTCAAGACGGCTTGTTGAAACTACATTTAGCAAAACATAACACCAAATACCATAAAGCCAAAAACACTAGCAATAATAGAGCTAAGGACAGAAAAGTTCATATGTTTTCACAGCAAAGGCAGAGGTAATGTGATCAACCCAAATACCAGTGACGGAAAAAGAACAAACTGCTGACCATTGGGGCCGGGGAGGTCAAGGGACTGTTCATGCTACCAGAGACAAGTCATGAGCTAGAGGGCAAAAGGGCAACCAAAATACCTAACAGCCCAGGAATAGTGACTTCACCTGGACAAGTGGACAGCTGGACACTTGGAGAAATCTCCTTGTTGCAAAATGTGAGAGCAGCAATCCCACCGGAGCACAAAATATTCACGCCAACTGCGCCAAAAGTGCAACTAGCTACCAGAATCAGTGATGTGCTGAAGAAACTACGCGGAAATTGAAAAACATGACAAGGAAAAGGACGAGGAGAAGAGGAAAAGATCTAAGTCAACAGCTGGAGCTGGGGGACTGTTTGGAGCAATGTAGACAAGGAGGACAGGCGCTTCAACAACCCTACGCTCTCTAACTCCATCTGTCACTGCACATGTATGTATGACCCACACTGAGACCAAATTAATGAATGCTGAGTACAAATGAACTGCAATCAGTGTTTCCACCTGAAAACCAGAGACAATTT
>RPOG01000342.1:128337-143375 GCA_008086565.1 Thalassoma bifasciatum
GAAACCGAGTGAGTTAGTAGGCGAGTAGTGCTTCTGTGATCAGTGTTTTTGAAAAGAAAACACTGGGAAGCAGAAGGCTGAGTTGTCAATCCAGGGGAGCCTGGGCGGAGACCTCAGTGGAAAGGGGTCTAGCCTGGGACTGCGCCCTGGGAGAGGGAGGTCCGAAAGACCTAAGTGCACACCGAAGACTTAGGATCAATAGTAGAAGACAATTGACAATTCATTAGCTAAAAGTGAACTACAATTAAATACTTGCAGGTTTTTCCCAGAGAAATAGTTTATTAACCTAACACGGTAGCACAGTAGTTAAGGGCCAGACCAGAAAAGTAAGTTTATTTGCAGGCTAAAGAACACCATCCCTTTATACTAAGTGGTCTATAGAAATACTTTCATAACAGACATCTTAACAAATACCACGTATAACACGCATGTCATTTACCTTAACTTAAAAGTAAAGCTTTTCTCATCACATCAACACCATTGTCACTTGAAACAAAAAGCTGTCGAAGGAATCAAGCTCATTCTTGAAAGCTTGATAACCACAGGAGTCTAGAGTAAAATTAACAGTCCTTGTAAAATTCTGTTTCCAATTAAAAAAGATTCAATGCATAATCTGCGCATTATCAGCTCCATAGTCGAAGCAGAAAATTGTGCTATTTCTCGACCCAAAAATCGCTTTGTCAAAAGTCCCGGAGAATATTTTAATAGCTTAACACGACAACAATAAAACAAGACTAACTTAACTGCAGAAGAAGTCAGCAATATAAAGCATTGGATTTGTCAAAGTAATGTAAAAGGCTTTGTGGCAATAAAAGACAAGTTATCTTCTCAAAAACGGAAATCATCCAAAAATATCACAGACACAGATATGGGACCATTTGATATCTGTATATGGGAAGTTGAATGCAATAACCATATCTTCTGTCTCATCCAAGAAGGCATAAGTTTGGCTGAACCTCCACAGGACTGGTGCAGAAACAACCTCTGCTGCACCTCCAGCACCAGCCTCGCTAATGCCTCACTCTTTAACTGCATAAGAAACCAGTAATAGGGACCAGCAACTACATCATCTGTTCTAAGCTGGGCCAACTGTGGGCTGCTTAATTCTTTTTCATTTTACAATGACCAAAACTACTTAATCACTCTTGAAACATTTTTACAGGATGTAGATTGATAAGAAATGGTTTGTGAACATCATATGTGTCTCTGTCTGGGACTGCCCCAGCAGAGTTTCAATTGAATTTACAGAATGGGACCGCCCCATCTGAATGTTAACCTGTGATTGTCTGTTATTTATGGTTGAAAGGTTTGCAATACGATAATTTCTTCTTACAGTACAATTATGAGTGTCCTATTATTTCTAGGATGCCCCTCGTGTGTGTTATTGATATCAATTACTATATTAAAGGGAAAAGTACTTTTTGTTAATGGCATTGAGAATAAGAAAAATGTTAACAATAAGGGTAAAAGTATAATCTGTGGAAATTAATAGAAAATGTTTTGCAGTGACTTGTGCAGTTTTAAAAGAGTAAAGTATCATGAAGAAGTGTCTCAAAGTAGTTGATGGTTTACAGGGGAAAAGAACTCAAAATGTATTGTTTCAGAAGTCAGAATATTACGAAAAATAATTAAAGGAAACAGTTTTGTAACCATTTTAAGGTTCTGAATAGTCAAGATACTTTTCGACAATGTTCCAAATACTAAAGCAATTTGTTGTCATGTACCAGTTTAACATCCATAGTTTTATTTGTTGTGATGTCTCATCACAAGAGGAGGAGATGTTGTGGATTTTTTTGACTAAAGTAAGCAATTTAACCTACTGAAGGGTAAATTCTCAGATATCCTTACATATAGATGCCAGCTGTCGCGTTTGTCAGAAGGCGGTCTCCAGGAGAAGACAAGGCCATAAACAAAAAATGTTGTTCTCCTGTGTCCAGGCTATTCAAAGCACACAGCAGCTGAGCTGACCCACAGATTTCTGGCCATTGATGATTTCATTGTTCTCTGTAAAAGTTAAACTTGAACACATTCTGACAATCCTAACAGGTCCTGAGTAATTCCTTCAATTCCAGGTTCACACTGTCAATTTGCTGATGTTCATTTGACTTCATGGACCCAAACTTGTAAGATGCAATACCAGATATTATCTGTACCCCTCCTCATTGATCAGGTGGTATCCTGTCCCCCCTACAAGGCCCTGCTGCACCAAATGACAGCCAATCACCACTGGAGAAGGGACGTCCACAGGGTTCTTAAGGGAGAGGGGCTCTTTTACACGGGGGGGGGTTTTCTACACAGGTTTTTGGGATGGAGAGGTTATGTTGGAAGAAAGGATGAGGGTTTTTAGGCTAAGAGTTTTGTTAGAAGGTTTAGGAAATGCAAGCGGTTTCTTTTTAGTCGTTGTTTATTTTGTTTAGTGTTATCAGTTGGTACAGAATGTTTAACGTGCTGCAAATCTTTCAACCCAGAAGCTTTGTTTAAGATGGCTAGAGCTGAATAAACTTTTTCTGGATTCAAGCTGGATGGACTCTCCTGCTGATTTGGACTCCTCTTTTCATCATTTTTTCATGGGTAAATGTCTTAGAATTAGGAGACCTAGAATGAGTACTTATGCAGTAGAAATGGGGGTCCTCCCCCGCCTTATATTAAAGTAACAGAAATAACAAGTAACAAGCGAGCCCGAAAATTAGATTCAACAAACCCTGCAACCATGAGTGAGGAGGGCATAAAGTGGACATAAGAGCCGGCTGTACATGCTTCAATCACACAGGTGACACAAGCAGTCTTAGCTTTGAGGCAAACACCAGCTGGTAACATCCAGCGGTGTGGACAGATGTTTTACACCTCAATGTGAACAGTGGCTGTCTGCGCCTCAAGGTGAAGACTGTGAGGTCCACACCTTGGGTTCTGGGTTTATACTGCAAGTGTTGGGAAGCACTGTGAGAGTGTCCAAAAGTACGAGTACTAGAGTAAATTACTATTCTCAAAGTGTCCACATGTAACTAACCTAATTTAGAGTATATATTTTACTCATTTGACAGTGTTGAACAGAGTGGCCAATGAATAAAGCAGAGGCTAATGTAGTGATAAAATAACACAAATAACACAAATAAACACTTTTCTGGTGTTAAATAAACACTGTCAGAGTTACTTTAACACTGGTAGTTTTGCTGTGTAGTTTTGTGTATTTTGAGTGAAAGAAGAAACTAAAAGTTGCTTGCTGCTAATTATGATTACTATTTGTTACTTTTAAGTGCTTCATGGTGCTTGTCCAATGCACTGTTGTTTGGTTTCTAATTGTTGCTTTTGCTTTGTTTTGTCTTTTTAAAATTTCCAACAATGTAAACTTCAGAAGACAAAAGTACATATTAAATACAAAAGTAATGGGCTTTTAACTTGACTCCAGTCNTCAAAGTGTCCACATGTAACTAACCTAATTTAGAGTATATATTTTACTCATTTGACAGTGTTTAACAGAGTGGCCAATGAATAAAGCAGAGGCTAATGTAGTGATAAAATAACACAAATAACACAAATAAACACTTTTCTGGTGTTAAATAAACACTGTCAGAGTTACTTTAACACTGGTAGTTTTGCTGTGTAGTTTTGTGTATTTTGAGTGAAAGAAGAAACTAAAAGTTGCTTGCTGCTAATTATGATTACTATTTGTTACTTTTAAGTGCTTCATGGTGCTTGTCCAATGCACTGTTGTTTGGTTTCTAATTGTTGCTTTTGCTTTGTTTTGTCTTTTTTAAATTTTCCAACAATGTAAACTTCAGAAGACAAAAGTACATATTAAATACAAAAGTAATGGGCTTTTAACTTGACTCCAGTCTGAGCTGATCTTAATGACTAAGCAAAACCCCGAGCCTGAGAGGAAGCAGCGGCACTGGGCGTATGAGAACTGATTTTGGATGTGTGCCCGGAAGTATTACTTTTCTATTTATGCCACACACAGGAGCGGATTGCTATCACTTTGAGGGGCTAAGTTTTCCAAGCTGGTGGGCTCCAGAAACAGTGCAGAAGCTTTTTTTGACTTCCACACCCTCAGGTTGTTAGTGGAGTGCGTGATGAAGTATGTGCTACTAAAAATATGTCACTCGGAAGTGACTCATGCTTCTTTGTGGTTACCACTTACAGTTCAGAGAGCTGTTGTGGCATTCTCATCACCTTGTTGTTCAGGATCATGAACTGGTGTCACAAAACTGAATCGATTAGGTTTTTCTGCCTCTCACTGAGATGAGAGCAAACAAAGCTTTGCAGTATTTCTGAGTGAACAGACAAAAGAAAGAAAGAGTCAGTGAGACTCAACAAGAGTTGGCATGGTTCCCCTTTTTCAGTTTTTTTTTCTTAATTTCTCTCTTTTTCTTCCCTGAGGTTATTGTTTTGTCTTTGTGTTTGTTGTTTCTTTTTATTTCTGTATTATACCCGAGCTCAAAGTAGACTTTATAATGAACATTTAGAAGGCGTCACAGAAAAACCCTCTATGCGTTTAGAAATGTTCCTCATCGCTCTGCTCTTATTTCTGCTCTCTTCAGATTGTTTTCAACTGCATTTTTTTCTTTGCATGTGTGTGTAGGAAATGTCAAATGTATCAAAATATGATATATGTCATAATATCATATATATGTATGTATCAAAATGTCTCAATATCTCTCTATTTCTACCAAAAACCAAGAGCAACTGCTTTCACTCACTGTTGGGCCGGCTTTTAACTTGAAACAACCAACAGTCTTCACATAGGAGTCTCAAAACAGCTGCATCTTCAAACAGCGCCCTAGCATGGAAAAGCTTGTGCAAACTGTCTTTGAGCTTTACTCACTCAAACACAGTGACTCCTTTCTACATTTTTTACATCCGAGTCTTTTGGGAGGTCTCTCAGCAGCTTCTTTATTCCCAATGTGACCACAGATCATCCCCATTCCTCACATTTATTCTCACACTTACAAGGCAGAACATCAGACGATATTTACATTAATTGTCAGCTCCTGGTATTACAGTTTAAAGAGTAACCCTGTAAAACACAAGTCTTCAGAAATGCGTTCTGGTTTAGTTAAATATATAATTTAATGATGATCTAAAAGCTGAAACATGAGTCACTCTGCCGTCTTCATCAATGAAGGAGCTGTCTCTTAAAAATAACCTCGACCAGGATTTAAAGCTCTGCCAAGGGTCGTGAGGTTCAACTTGTCTGCATTCAAACTTTGGGAGGATTTTTGTGGAGAGTTTGAAAATCTCACATTTTTGGAAACTGTATAGTTTAAATAACAAGAAGAACAATGTTTCCATTTACCCCGCATACTGTATGGCCGCCATCTTGGATTTTGCAATACAGCTGCAGAGAAAAATGTTTTTATCAGTAGCTCTGCTTCTACACAGCATAAAGCCTTTGTTTTTTTCAGGTAAAATGCCATTTTCTGGTTAAAAAAACTCAATACTCCGAGTCACAGATGTGTTGAGACAATTTGTCATGGTTCTTGCACGTGAGACAAATTTTTCATTGGGTCAAACAAAACACCAACCACAAGGATATATAACTTATCTTTTGGTCATATTTCTGGGTAAAGACAAAATAAGGATTTGAACATAAGATTTATGTTCAAACCTTCATTCTTCACCCTATGGGGTTTCAGTTATTTCTTTAAAAAAGATGATGTTCAACTGAACCTCTTAAGATCTGGCGTCCACATATGTCTACATTACATTTCTGCTTCTCAGACCCATAAAACTTCATTAAAACTTTTATCTATTATCCATATTTGGAGACATTTCCCATGTCATCCTTTGGTGATATCACAGCTTTACACCCATTTCAGTGAGAAAAAAAAGTGCAGTTGTGAACAATAACACTTTTAACTAAAAACTAGTAGCTAACTAATAACACTTAAAATATCACTTCCCGTACAAAGACCAAGTTTAGTTTTTATACTCATCAGGTATTACTGATCCTAAAGAGCAAGGAGAAATAGGAAAAAAGGAAAACCAGAAAAATGCTCTGGTCTGACCCAGTGGAATTTCAAGGTGAGATATCTTATGGTTTATTTCATTATACATTTACATTTTAATGTAATTTTCTTCACTCAAGTATAAATGAGATGTGTGTACATCTCATGTTGGTACATTAAATTCTACATAGAAATGTTTATGACAATAGTACGCTCTTTACCACCTAGAATTAATTCTGGTTGTAAGAAGTAACTGAAGCCTCATTTGCAAGTTAAACTTGAAAAGAAAACACGTATATCAACTTACAATCTCCAAAAGTTTCTTCTGGATGGCAGACAGGGAACTTGTGAAGATTGCCAGTAGGAATGTGCGGCTCCTTTTCAAGTTGGACTTAAGTTAAACTGAAATTTACACACATCTGATATATACCTGAGAGAAGAAAACTACATCTCATTTAAATCTATTATGGTATGAATAATGAAATATGTCATCCTGAACATTTTGGGTGACACTTTGAACCTGTGTCAGTTCTAAACATTGACCACAGGTTTCACTCTTTAGTAATCGGAAAATCCCAGACTTAATAGACACTGATCAGACAGGTTTTAAAGAGCAGGCAAAGACTGGAGTAGCATGATGCACGCTCTTCACCTCAGTGATTTCATGAATAACAGACATTAAGAATCTCTCTTTCTTGGTCTTGGCCAGGACTCAGAGACTTTTTCAGGACAGGAGTCAGTCATTCAGCAGGCCCCCCCACCCACACACACGTTCACAACTACACACACACAATGCATTCTGGGTTGATGACATGGATTGGTGCCAAGCATCTGGGTTTGGCTGTTTACTCACTACTAGTCACCGTAAGTTGCTAGGTTTCAGGAGGGAAAAAACATAATAATGCCAGATTGCGCTACTTTTGGGTGCACTTTTCAGTCCAAAAGAAACAAGGAGACTGATGTTAGTCTGCACAGCTTCCCAAAAGACAAGAAAAGAAGGAGGTTGTGGGAAATTGCTAAACAACTTCCGATGGACCTGCGGCTATATTCTCGCCACTTCTCCCCAGAAGCATTTGCTGCATTTAGCCGGCCCATGCTGATGAAAGAGCTGACAGGTGTGGGTCATTATAAACGGAGACTAAAGCCAAATGCTGTGCCGACTATTTTCCAACACAAACCCACAAAACTTCCTCTGGAAACCACTGAAGTCCGCTCCAGGACTTATATGATCCTGTATGAGATCGAGCCCGGTTCAACCATATGCCGTCACTACCCAGACGTTATTGCGGAGTAAACAACAATGGCGGCCTACAGGTGAAAATATTTTTTCAAATTTTATACAAACTAAGATATTTTGAGAGATTTAATTATCGTTTTTATGAAGCTGGTAAAAACACTGATCATTTAGGAAAATGACGTTCTGGTAGCCAGGGTTCCTTTTAAGGCCCCCACAGTCTGATGCAGCAGGTGAGAGAGAGAGAGCGATTCTACATGAAGCGTCATATCATGTAGAATATCATGCATAGTGTGATAACATAACTAATACTAGACAATTTCCACAGAAATCGTGAGAGGGGCTCGGGCATTTCTGCAGTTCACTTAATGAGATTGAACTATACTTGGTATACATTTTGTTTCTGGTTTGAATCTTAAACCATTGATCTGGTTTCTGGTTAAACAAAGGTTGAATGCGAACGCTTCAATAGATTTTTTTTTTCTGTCTGTCTGTGTGCATGTCTAAATGTGCGTGTATATGTGTGGGTCTGTATGTGTGCGTGTATGTGTGTGAGCATGTGTACATTCGTGTGTGTATGTGTGTGCATTTCTGTGTGTGTGTGTATGCGTGTGTCTGTATTTTTGTGCATGTCTATGCATGTGTTTGTGAGTGTTTGTATGCTTGTCTCTGTGTGTGTGTGTCTTTAGTTGTGTAAGGTAAACCCTGACTGTGTGTGTGTGTGGTTGAGGCAGATTAACCTCCATGTGTGTGTCTGTCCCTGAATGTTCGTATCAAGCCTGAACTCCTAATTATGTTAATGAGCCTGTAGTTTGTTGCAAATAGACATTCACAGACAGACACACAACATATTCCAGAAACATCAGCTTTCACATTAATCAAAGCCAAACATTAACAGCTGCAAGAACATAAAATGCAACAAATCATTTAAAGAAAATAACAATTAAGTCAAAAAGTTACAAAAAAAATCCTTTGTCAGCACATAAAAGTCCATGGATAATGTGGCATTTCTGAAAGGCACACTTTTGCAAATCTGTGCCTCATAGGTGAGTACTTTCTATGTGTACCCTACAATACAACCGAACCAACAAAGAAGTCCAAATCAAAATATCAATCACTTTACTATGAGGAAGGCCTTTGGAAAGTCAGAACATGTGCGTGCTGCACACGCTGACAGACAGAAGGCTGACTGTATAATACAGTCCCAGCATAGCACTGAGTTATATCTTTAATAAAAAGATAAATAAATCTGATTGACAAGAGCTATGACACAGTTTGTAAACTTTTAAAGTAAAGGCATGGACTGGTTGTTTCATGAAGAATGTTGATCAACACGCCTCTGTGAGAAAGTAGTGTAAAAACTAAACCAGCATCATGGCTGAATGAGACTCTGAGGGGCCTCATGAAGGAAAGAGATGAAGCCAAATCTACATTAGTCAAGACTGGATTAGCAGAGGACAGAGTCAAGTACTGTAAACTAAGAAACCAGGTTACCTAAATAGTAAATTCACTTGTTTATTCAAGGCATTTTGCCACATCACCCTCAAGTGCCTTCCTCTTTTCTCGCTCCGTCTCTGTGCTTTCTCCCCTTCCTGTTGTTTCAGGAAGGAATAATGTTCATGCCCAGTATGCCTTTGACTGGGCCCACGCAGTCATCATCCACAATTATTTCTTCCTTGGCAGGAACTGAAAAGTTTCCATTCAGACAGTTCACTAATTCAAAGCCAATGTAAGGGATTTCTAGGCCATTAGCAGCCCTACGCTTTCTCCCCTTCCTTTTGTTCCAGGAAGACTTTTCTTCCTCTCCTCTTCTCTCCCACATACATACATACACACACACACACATACACACACACAGCAGCAGACACTACAGAAACACGTGACACACTCCCGCTCCTCCACACACACACACACACACACACACACACACTGTCTGTGGTTGATGCAGACTGTTAGGGTAGCCATTAATCAAATCCAGAAGCAATACAGAATACTCCCCTCTCTCCCTATGAACAGCCCGGGCCTGGTCTTGGCACTGAAAAGACTTTGGAGTCTGTTCTGTGGGAGTATTCAAATCAGTTTTTAAGCCTTTTGGCTTTGATAATCAGGTTGTGGAAAATCTTTATGCTCCTCAAAGCTAGAACATAGATCAACAGGACTTTTTTTTTTTTTTTTTTTACGTCATCAAGGAAAGTCCCTCTAAGTCCAACACTCTCTATGCTTTTTATTGGGCCTCTGACACAGCAGAACAGAGGAAATAATGATAAGACGCCTGAACTAATTTGAGAGGAACAATGTGAGATGTGCCCCTGTGCACATGGATTCAAATTCAGATAACCCCAAAGGCCAATTCAGTTTAAGGAGTCTGCACTGATCATACACACATGTACTAAAAACAGGCAGGACTGTGTCAGAGACAAACAACAAACACCAGATCAATGAAACAGTCAGTACATCAATGCCAAATTACAACCATTCAGGTTAATCAGTTTGTTGGCAGAAGAAACAAAAGATTTGAGATCCCGGGTTGATTTCTAAAGCAGTGACCCGAGGGCAGTAAAGTGAACTCAGAGGACAGAATGTGGTCATGTTGGTAAATGATTCCTTTACCTCTTTGGACCACCTGCCTCTCCCACAAGGAACTCAAGCATCTTTGCCAAACTGTGGTTATTTTGGTGCAGACCTTAACAATAATGTGAAGACATTTTTATATTTGCCATACAAACCAGGAAATAAAAGAGAAGGTCAAAGTATTTTCAGTGAAAGAGTGGTAGAAATACAGAGCATTTAACTACAAATATTAAATTACATTGAATTCCCCAGTGAGTGAATTCTTTGATGACTTTGTTTAACATTACATTCAGTGTTTGCATCCAACTTTAACTGAGAGTTAAACACAGTTACAGTTATATTTGTAAGTGTCAATAATTCCAACTTCCCTACAAATGGAGCTTGATTTAGGTTGTACACAGCCTTTGCTTTATTGACAAGCTCTTTTTGACGTGTTAAGGTGCAGCAGTTGTTAGTCACATCATTTTAGGTGAGTATTGTGCTCTCATGGTCTGACTGTACTTAGGAGAAGGGAAAATGCAGAGTGTGGTCAGAGAGTTTCAGCAGGCATCTGACTTCTTTACACGACCTGCAGTAGTCTGTGTACAGAATAAAACAAAAAAAAAACCTGGGGGGAGTCTGTATTAAAAAAAAAAAAAAAAAAAAAAAAAAGAGCAGGTAAATCAGAATAAGCAGAGAGCCGTTTTTTACGCCCCAAATAAAGGTGGCCCTATGGGGCTAACAGCAATCCACAAGAGATTCACATAAAAATACTAAAACACACCTCAAACATTCCTAAATGAGATTTATTAAGAAAAACACCAGGAATAAAGTGCAACAACTAAACCACACAACAAAATCTCAAATTGAGAGGCAGCAGGGCAGCAGTCCTCAACTCAAAATGTCTCTTCCAACTGCAGACTGCAACTGTAACACCCCCACCCTTAAAACCATGAATAAATAATTTGACATACATTCAAATTTAAAATGAAATTACTTTTATTTATTGAATTAAAATATCAAAACTAGAATTACAGGGGTAACTTATCAAGGCTGCATACAGTGTATCACAAAAGTGAGTACACCCCTCACATTTCTGCAGGTATTTAAGTATATCTTTTCATGGGACAACACTGACAAAATGACACTTTGACACAATAATAATAAATTTTATAATAATAAATTTTATTTATAAAGCGCTTTTCAAAAACTCAAAGTCGCTTTACATCGAAAAGTTAAAAACAACAAACAGATAAAACAATATTTTACATGGTAAAAATAATACCAGTGCAGGTTAAAAACAATTTAAAAAAGAAAATGGACAGAAGAAATTGAGTAAACAGGATGAACTAGGGGCGATGAGTTTCTATGGAGTGGAAAGCAATGAAATGAAGTCTGTGTGCAGCTTACATAACACTGTAAATTTATTTTTCCCTCGAAATATAGTCATTAATAGCTAAACCCCTGGCAACAAAAGTGAGTACACCCCGAAGAGATTACACCCTTAAACGTCCAACTTGAGCACTGCTTGTCATTTTCCCTCCAAAATGTCATGTGACTTGTTAGTGTTACTACAGTACATTTCATTGAGGGAAACATGAACTCCAACATGTACTGTGAAATACTGCAGCAGAGCATGATCCCCCTCCCTCCAGAAACTGGGTGGCAGTGCAGTGTTCCAGCATGATAATGAGCCCAAACACACTTCTAAGACGACCACTGCTTTACTAAAGAGGCTGAGGGTAAAGGTGATGAACTGTCCAAGCATGTCTCCAGACCTAAACCCAATAGAACATCTTTGGGGCATCCTCAAGCAGAAGGGGGAGGTGGGCAAAGTCTGGAATATCCGCCAGCTCTGTGATGTCGTCATAGAGGAGTGGAAGAACATTCCAGTGGCAACCTGTGAAGCTCTGGTAAACTCCATGTCCAGGAGAGTAAAGGCAGTTCAGGAAAATAATGGTGGCCACACAAAATATTGACACTTCAGAAACTTTCACTAAGGGGTGTACTCACTTTTGTTGCCAGGGGTTTAGCTATCAATGGCTATATTTTGAGTTATTTTGAGGGAAAAACAAATGCACACTGTTATATAAGCTGCACACAGACGACTTTTCATTGTGTCAAAGTGTCATTTTGTCAGTGTTGTCCAATGAAAGAGCTGGCAACTGCACAAAGCAGAAACCTACAAATATTTACATGACTGCTGCTGACAGGAAGTGCAAACATGAATCATATGTAGAGCAGTGTTACATTCAAAAAGAACCAGCTGCGATACCACAACAGGTTGAAGTGAGCATTGAGCCACAAAGGTAGCCAACAAAGTGGGTGGCACTTCAACAGAAACCAAAATGGTTACCACCATGAGGTTTACACAAAGAAACAAGCCAAATTATCAACTTACCAGTGTCTAAAAACAGTAACACATGGTAACTTACAAAAGTGGAGAGCAGTCACAAACAAAATGGATCCACACAAGTCGACTTAACCACATTACCATTTCCACTTTAAACACTTCAAGCAAAGCCAGACAAATGACCTTGTAAGAAAATGAAGCCACACCCACCACTCAAAGATCCACTGATTGACTTCCAACACCAAAGTCATGACAAACTAAGTTACTACAATCAAGTCCAACCAGTAACAAGAAGGTTTGAGCCAAAAATGTGGACCGCATGACCACAGCACTATATGGTTGCAAAGCAGCCTCAGCTACATGCAAATGTTGCAACTTGCACCCAAGTAGCAACCAAAGTAACCTGAGTGAAAGTGGAGGGAAGTTACCACGGAAACAGACAGTTACTGGGCAGGAAAGTACTTCTTGTAGACCGGAAACGACAACACAAAAAGGTAATCTTCAAAATCAACAACACACATCCCAAACTCACCTGGGACACCCTCATCCTGCTAACAAAAATCTTACCTCTCTAACACTGAAGAGAAGCCAGAAAATAAAAGTGTAAGTTGATTTTTGTTTCTCAAGATGTTTGTTAACTTTGATCAAGGATGAAGAGTTTTGTGTACTGTACCAGGACAGTATGTCAACAACTATCAATGCCCGGTACAGACTGATTAATTATAATATTCTGCATCAAGTATACCTTACTCCAGAAAAAATACATTCATTCAAATATGATGTCTCAGAGATGTGCTTCAGGTGTAACCTTGATGTTGGTTCTTTTCTACACTGTACCTGGCATTGTACCAAAGTGAGGCCTTTCTGGCATGATATCTGCTCCATTTTAACCAGAATAACGGGAGTTAATGTTCCATTGGATCCTGAATTGTGTTTATTGGGGACTTTACACATATTCGTGGCTCTTTCACCAATACACAACTCAAATTCATGAAAGTTGCTCTATCAGTGGCAAAGAAATGCATTGCAGTGTCATGGAAATTTGACTCCCCTCTTCTAAGTGACAGATGGACCTCTGAGATGAATAGCTGCATTCCTATGGGAAAAAAATCACATACTGTCTGAGAAAACAATACAACAAAATTGTAAACATTTGGCAGCCTTATTTAGACCATATCAGCACACCAAGAACTACACCAAGAACTTAATTTAATTCTGTTATGATCATGCAAACTGGCGACTTTGTGGGTTTTTTCTTTTTGTGTGTGTGTGTGT
This sequence comes from Thalassoma bifasciatum, assembly GCA_008086565.1. Lineage (NCBI taxonomy): Eukaryota > Metazoa > Chordata > Actinopteri > Labriformes > Labridae > Thalassoma > Thalassoma bifasciatum. Next base: position 141,695 of record RPOG01000342.1, read on the forward strand.
GTGTGTGTGTGTGTGTGTGTGTGTGTGGTGGTGGTGGGGGGGGTCTTTCTTTTTCTTTTCTTTTGCTATGTTGTGTTATATATCTGTATACTGTTGGTATATTGATGTTGTTGACATTCTCTGAAAAACTGAAACTAAAATAAGACAAACAAAAAAGATGAAGAGTTTTGTTATAAATGAAAGATGAAATTTTATTAACCATTCATTTCTTGAGCAATTTGGTTCATTCTACAGCTCTAAAATAAATGTAACCATAACACAAAACATTTCCTCTGACTTCATACCACAGGAAAACACAAAATTCACCAATTAAATAGGAAAGGTGATATAATCAGAAATAAATAACATATCATTCTGTATTGCCAAGACCTTTAAGGCTCATAAAAAGGAACCTTTGACACTAAAAAGCAGAACCAGACATGTCCAAAGTCAGAGCCAAGCACAGTTTACATGCAGCCCCCATATGGGTTTCATCAAACAATGTATGAATCATGTCACTAAAATGAATCATGTTCTAAATTATGTGTACATTAATAAGATTTATTAGGTGAAAAGCCCATTAGAAACGTCAGTCATATTACATTTGGATTGTGCAGAGGCCCCTTGTATAAAGCTAAAGCTCTGTACAGAAAAAATGGGGCAGAAAATAAGAATGTGTAAATAAAACTTTCAGAATGTAAGACAAGAAAACACCATGAAAAATCTAAATCCTGAAATTTCAGTGAAAAATCTTGTCATATTTTTTCTTAAATGAAATGTTTTCCTTGGTAAAGTGCAGAGCTTGCTGATGTTCCAGCAGCACATATTTAACTCTACAGGAAATGGATTACCTTCAGTGAGGAAGTCATTGAGTCATTCTTTAGGGACTCGTCATGTTCACAGTTTCACTCCTCTATGGGGTTTCACAGTTGTGAAGCTCCACACACAGATCGTCGGTTGAATGAAGAAAAAAAAAATGAAGGCACTAGCACCATCTAGTGGTCGTTTTTGAGTATGACGCTGGGGAGATCAGATCAGCAGAGCCGTAATCATCTTTGGACACTGTCACATAAAAATGTGTTTTTACAGATGTGCTTTCACAGGAGATAATTACTGATTTTTTTTCCAGCTTAAAGTCTGATTGTAATTTTTCACAGGCAGTATCACAGACATGATCCGTATATTTTATCTTTTGTTGTTTCCATTAACTTACATTTCATTTACTTTGACCTGTCCATAGTTTTTAAATTTTTGTATTCCTTATTTTAACTCTCTTCAGTTATTTTTGTAGTTTTAATCTTCCCATCTACACATTTTTCCTTTATTTTTGTATTTTCAATTGTGTTTTATAAAGCATTTCCTTACCTAAACCTGTTTTTTATTGTTTATAAAAGAACTTGCTATTTGTTATAATTATTACTATTTTTTTATCATGATCATTGTCACCATCACCATCAAAATCATTGTTATTTTTATCATTTTAATTTTATTTATTTTTATTATTATATTTTTTTCTTTCTAGCAGTAGTAGTGTTATTAGCACCATTTTCATACAAGCTCTCAGTGACCTGATGTTGAATTGATTTTATAAGAAGGATGTAATCCGTGGTGAATCTCAGTTTTGTAAGATGTTTTAAAAAGTTCTTTGCAAATGGATAAAAAACAAATTTCTGAGTGAAGAATGATGTTTTCTAACAGATTT